>CABHPP010138544.1:5334-16924 GCA_902168425.1 Peromyscus attwateri | reverse complement strand
TAAAAAAAATATTTATTGGCCATTTGTATTTTTTTCTTTTTTTCAACGGTGTCTATTCAGGACATCTTTCAATGTGTTGATTGGCAATTATATTTCCTTGACATTAAATTTTTGTCAATCTTTGTAAATTCTGTATCTTAGCCCCTTGTCTGAAGTGTAGCTGGTAAAACTTGCTCCCATTCTGTGTTCTGTGTGTGTGCTCAGTTGATAGTTTCCTTTCCTTTATTCATAAAGCCTTGTTTCCCTGCTGTCCTCCATGCCTGCTTTCTCTTATACTTACTGCCTCTTACTGCCTCCTCTTCTCCAGAATTCTTTGAGCACTGAAGGGATGAATTTGATGTAGGCATCCTATTTATGACTGAGAGTTCCAAGGTGTCTCTTTCTCTCTCTCTCTCTCTCTCTCTCTCTCTCTCTCTCTCTCTCTCTCTCCATTGTCTTGTCATGGATCTCTGCATTTATGATCAGCTAATGAAGGAGGTAGCTTCTCTGATGTTAATTGAACAAACTATTGATCTATAAGAATCGCAAAATACCATTAGGAGTCATTTTGTTGCTGAGTTCCTTTAGAACACTAGTATTGGTTTTGCCCTATGCCCCTGGCCTATTGTCTTGTTTGTGGTTTTATTGCTGGAGTGGAAACACATGAACTATGAATCAATGGCTGAGGAACCCCCAACTGGATCAGGCCCTCTGGATAAGTGAGACAGTTGATTAGCTTGATCTGTTTGGGAGGCATCCAAGCAGTGGGACCAGGACCTGTCCTCAGTGTATGTGCTGGCTGTTTGGAACCTGGGGCTTATACAGGGACACTTGGCTCAGCCTGGGAGGAGGGGACTGGACCTTCCTGGACTGAATCTCCCAGGTTGAACTGAATCCCCAGGGGAGTCTTTGCCATGGAGGAGATGGGAATGGGGGTGGGCTGGGGGGGGGGGGGGGAGGGGGGGGGGGGGGGGCGGGAGGGAGGAGAACAAAGGAATCCGTGGCTGATATGTAAAATTAAATTAAATTATAAAATAAAAAAAAGAAATTCACTGATGTTGAGGTGGCCTGAAAACCATTAAACTATCCTCTACATTACACATACATATTTCCTGACCCATGTAGTCTTAGGAGTTGACAATGTCCATAGTTGTTAAAGGGTTAACTGAGGGGACTCCATCTACACAATGCTGAGATTTGCCGAGGGCCTTGGGAGTAGCAGTAGGTGGCAACTAGTGTTTGACAAGTTGACCCACCAGACATATAACTCTCTGATGAAAAGTCCCACCTGGCAAAGCCGTGGGGTCACTGGCTGTGGAAACAGGTTGTTTTATGTCTGTAACTGATATGCCTCCCTAATAAGAACAGCCATGGGGTGCTTTCTACAGCCCTTTGGTAGTGTGTTTTACATCTCTGGGCACACATTTAGCTGTGGATTTCTGTTTAAACTTATAATTCTGATGTATATAAATAATGCCAGAATGTTCTTCTTTACTGACACAGGAAAATAACAGTATTGTCAGTCTCAAAGACAGACTTTTACACATTTTGCTAGGCCTTAGAACTAGTCCGAAACAGACTAAGCTTCCCCTACGAAATATATGTCTTGACTAACTCCCAGGTGTTGTTTATTGCTAAATCAAGGCCAGGCTGTAAACATTAAGACATAGTCCTTGCAATAGCTCCCTTTCTGTATGTACCACGACAGCTCAAGATTCAGACAATTGTTTAATGTCTGGGACTCCTCACTAGCCTAGAGCTACATGCATGGTTCAGTGTGACATTACTAGCCCAAGAGAAACTGCATGACTTATCTTATATATTGAGAATGGGTAGGACCTTAAAAGTGTAACTTATAGTTGTCCAGAGTTTGGCTGTGAGAGAGCAGCAGCAGCAGTGTGGGGAAAGATGGTCATGTAGAGCTATGTGAGAGCTGCTGCAGAATGTGAGTGAAGTGTGTGTGTGTGTGTGTGTGTGTGTGTGTGTGTGTGTGTGCTGAGTGAGGTGAGAAGAAGAAGAGGAGGAAGAGGAAGAGAAAGAAGCATGAGAGAAGTGTGAGAGAGTGAGTGGATGAAAGAATGAGTGAGTAAAGAGTGAATAAATGATGTAATAATATGTGAAGGAATGTTACAGAGTAGAGAGAAGAAATGTGTAGATATAACTGTGTCAAAGATATTTGGAACTGTGTGGAGAGAAGGAAAATGAAGCTGTATAGAAAAGATAAGTAGAAGAGAAATGTATGTAAAAGAAAGATATGAAGCCATGGGAAAAGATGTATGTGTGTAAAGATATGATGGTGTACACAGCAGTGTGGAAATATGTAGCAGTGTGGAGACAGAAAGAGTCAGAAATCATTTTTAAGATGAAGTAAAAGAGAAAGTTAACATCAGAAAGCATGTGTGTTTTCTTATTTTACCAGTCAGATAGAAACGTATTTCTAAATACCCTCAGATAGAAAAAGTTTAGCCCTTGCTGACTTCATGGATTTTCTTACATTACCCTAGAGGCAGCTTTGGAGCAGGCTCTCCATAAGGCTCTCAATAGAGATTGTCTCTCAAGTTGTGGAGGGTTATTTTTGTAATCTAGCTATTTGCATGTCACCCGCAGAAGTCCAATAAATCACTAACTCAACAAATAGTACTTGAATGCAATTGTTTCATTGGTCTAATATTGGCATCCTATCTGAGGTGCATAGGCCATTGTTCATTACCCTTCAGAGAAACTGACAAATGATTATTAAGAGATTGCTAATAAAATTAATATGGAATTGCTATATGACCTATCAATATTATTTTGGGGGGGGTCTATCCAAAAAATTAAATTATCATATGCAAGAAACTTGTCTCCACTTAATATAATATTGCCTACATGTTTATTATATAAAACTTAGTATTTGAACTATTCTTCATCTATTCCTAATGTCATTTCTACACGGTCATAGGAAAGGTACTGGAGAAATGATGTCATGAGTGTCAAGTGAGGGCAGCTGATACAGCTCAGTAACACAGTGCTTACCTAGTATATTTTAGGCCCTGGGTTCAATTCAAAATGCAATAAAAGAAAGAAAAGTGAGGGGTTGGAAGACAGCTCAGTTAGTAAAGTAGTTGTACAAGCAAGAGACTTTACTTTTGGATCCCTAGTATCCATGTAGAAATCTGAGAATGGCAGTGAGTATTTATAATTCCAATACTGGGAGACAGACAGATGGATCATTGAAGCTTATTGCCAGGCCAGTTAGGCTTTATTGGTGAACTTTATTTTCACCTAGAAACCCTATCTTAGATGGGAATGGGGGTGGGCTGGGGGGAGGGCAGGGGGGCAGGAGGAGGGAGGACAGGGCAGTCTGTGGCTGATATATAATATTAAATCAAATTATAAAAAAATTAAAAAAGAGATGGTTATAAGGTGGTAGATGAAAGACATCCAAAATCTACTTCTGGGCTCTATATGTATCTATACACACAAGCACACTCACCTGTGTATACACATGTATGCATCCACAAAACTTAAAAACACCATACATAGCCCCCCCACCCTCCCCCCACACAGAATGAAAGGGAACACTAAATGTGCTTGTAGAAAGAGGTTCAATACTCAAAACAAATAGTTTGCATTTGATTCATCAATTTGCCTTATTGTGGTGTACCATAAAATGCCAAAGTTTGGAATTCGAACAAGAATTTTTACACATAGTCATTGCTTTATAGTCTATTATACTCTACTCCAGAAACCATCAACTGTTGAATGACTGAATATGTGTGCTATTTCCATAAAATGTATTGTTGTGCTCTCAACATTTAGCATGAATGCAGTGATTTCTATGCCACAGTGTGGATGAATCAGAAGGAACTTAAAATTGAAAAGAAATGCAGACTGTTAATTCATAAATCACATTTCCATCTCCATGAGACTCAAGGCTTAAAAGTGAAGAGAAAAATGGACTTTTATTTCATAAATCACATTTCCATCTCCATGAGATGCAAGGCCAGATGAATCCATAAAGATGGGCTGGCAAATGAAGGGCAGGGCCTGGAAACATGGGATGTGAATAAGGAATGCAGGTTTATTTATTTTTTGAGTCTGAAGTAATATTAGGAAGTAGAGAGAGCTGGGGTATCCCTAGCATTGTGAATGCTGTAATTGTCAAGGTTTCTGTTCACTTAAATGATTACTCATGTGTATGTCATACAAAACTTGAGCATGATGAACAGATAGAATTAAATGACAAACAATGATTTGAATTGAAATTAATAAACCTTTAAATGGTATAGTGAATATATCTGTATACTCCCAGGAAGAAAACATACATGTGGTTCAGAATGAGGCTCTGAGATGATGCCACAGTGAGATCGTTAGAGAACAGAAGACACCAGAGACAGAAACATCCCATCTCTTGTCCTGTGTGAAACACGTATAGACACATCTAAGACCAATACTATAAGTTATGTCACTGATTGTAACACATCTATGTCCTTGCAGACCAAGATCAATTAACATCACAAAGAAAATTTAATCATCTATCACAGAAGAGGCCTTGTCTCACACAAAGCCATGCCTGCCCTACAACATCAATAATGGAAAGGGCTACATCTATATGTTCCTGGTAGACCAACTAATACACTTGCCACAAGAAGTCACCTATGCTTATGTGATCCATATGCCAATAGCTGAAGTAAACAAAGACATGATTTTACATCATAATTTGAAATTATGAGAAAATTGTGTAATTCTGCATTTTTTTCTTCCCCAAGTCCAAATCATAGAGTGGCCTTGAGACAGGACTTTATCTCTGACAGAGTGCACAGGGAGCCATTATGATGCTCTATCAGGGTAGGGTCAGAGTACTGCAGGGAGCCAGTGATACATCAGGGGGCGCCAAATCGCTATGGTTTCAATTGTATCCTTGAGTCAGGTGTACAGAAGGCCAGAAGCCACTTTCTGTCAGCCCTGGCTTCCTCTCCCTGCTCAGTGTGCAGAACAAACCTCAGATCTTTGAAGCGGGCAATTGTTGGCTTCCTTTGACAAACAGCATTTGTGCTACCAGAACATACATGGTGCAGTACAAAAGCCTGGTCGTTGTGCACAGCACTCTTGTACTCACTTCTTTCATTTCCTGTCTCACTCCCACTGTTTTTGTTTTGCAACCGTTGTAATTGCCTGTCCTCAGTCAGCAGTATCAGCACAGACTATCATCCACAAACAGACAACACTGCTTCACTTTAAGTCAGATGCAAGACATACCTAGTATCTCTCCCTCCACCCCTATTCATAACTCTGCTTCTGATGATGCTAGGAACTCTGTTTCTATCACTCATTGTATTGTTGCTCTTTGTATCTCAATACAAGCATCAAATGTGGAAAGTAGGTAGAATGAGATTCCTGTAATGATGTGCAGTTTTGTTACTTTTGGATTATAAAATTGCAGAAATGAAATTAAAATGAGCAAAGGGTTTTCATGAGATTTCAAATTATCCAAAACAGATTGTCTATGCTGCAATTTCTTCATATGAACACAGATTTATCATCAGTTACAATATTATAAGAAATAAATCCAAATTTATGTTTTAGTGTGAGATTTTTCATGTAAGTTTGGTTGATTAATGAACTATTCTTTGTTTTCAAATTCTTATTAGTCTAATTATGTGTCCATGTCTTTGTGTGGGTATGTGTACATGTTTGTAGGTGCCCAAGGAGCTTGAAGGACTTGGCTGCCCCTGGAGCCAAAATTACAGTTGGTTGTGAGCTGCCTGTTGTGGGTGCTAGAAAACAAACTCAGGTCTTTTGGAAATCAATTCATGTATAACCACTGATCCATCTCATCAGATATCTAAACTATCCTTTATTATAAAGTCTGCTTCTCAATTTTTATTACAATCATTTTTAATTTTTTGTTAATATAGGTACACCATTTCCTCCAAACTTCCCCATGTATCCCATTACACTTTTCCAAATCTATAACTTTTATTCCATGACATGTAAATGGAGAACACAGATTTCATAATTTTAAATAGAAATGTACTCCATTTCTACCTGCTTCATCAAGAATAGTTAGACACTGATATGGGAGTGCAGAGGAACTTAAGAGTTCAAAAACAGCAGCCATTTAGAAGCAATAAGCAAGGAAGAACTGATGCAGAGGTCTCAGTGTGCAGAGAGCAGTCTCCACTGGAAAGGATAAAGTCACTGAGTTTGAGCACACAATAGGACAGGTACAGGATGAATGGGAGGCATAGGCCACTCTACCCCTGTTACACAAGATCAAATAGTGAGAATGTACATGGATGAGGACATTAGTGTGCAAACCCAGCTCAAGCTGAGGCCTTGGGGGACAACACAATCAGCTTGAAGACATGAACACCAGACAATGAAAGGGACTGGCTTACCCACTAGGAGCCACAGACTCTTGTATATTAGATTGTATATCCAGTTTTGTTCAATGCCTGGTCATATGCAAATCTGCCCTATGCAAAGCCTTTAGAGTAGAAATCTGAGTCTCACTTCCCTCAAACAGCAAGGGAATGTCAGATTAGTCTCAAGAAACTACTGCGTTCCAATCTCATACCACATGGAGTGGATGTGGAGTCTATTTTTCCTGCTGGCAGCTGTCCAAAGTAAGACATCAGAGCCCAGAGCTGCAGAGGAAACTGAGGTAGTTCTACAACCCCTCACTTTCCCATGTTTTCTCCACAGGTGTCCAATCACAGGTCCAGCTGGTACAGTCTGGACCTGAGCTGAAGCAGCCTGGACAGTCAATGAAGATCTCCTGCAAGGCTTCAGGGTACACCTTCACATATTATGGAATGCACTGGGTGAAGCAGGCACCAGGACAGGGCCTGAAGTGGATGGGCTGGATCAATACCAACACTGGGAGTCCAACATACACTGAGGACTTCAAAGGACGATTTGTCTTCTCTTTGGAGACTTCTGTCAGCACTGCGTACCTGCAGATCAGTAGCCTCAAGAATGAAGACACGGCCATGTATTACTGTGCGAGAGACAGAGTGTGGAAACCACATCCTGAGGGTGTCAGAAACCCTGAGGGATGTGGTTCTGCTGTGCCCAGACAGCAACAGAGAAAATATGCTGCCCTTGCTCTTTGACAAGGGTTATGAGGTTAGTTGTTGGACACATAGAAAAATGATCTCTGTTCTTCGATGGAATGGTCTAAGTGCTCTGTTGACAGGAAAGCCACATGAAAAGGACAGGGGCATTGTATAGCACCACTAACTTGGTATAAAACCTACAGTTATTATAACACATCCCAATATAAATGTAACAAACATTCCACATGTTGAAATCATGTATTAGAAACAGTAACATCAGCCTCTTTCATGCTGTCAGAGAAGATGAACCATGTGGTGGTCTACAGGCTTACAACAGAGAATGGAAAGATGGAGAGGACAACTGTGCTGGGAAGTGCTGGCCTGCAGAACAGCCACTATAGACAACAATCACCCACAGACACATGTGCCTGCATTAGGTCTGATTGGGTGTCACAAAATGAATGTGAGTATTTGAATGTAAAATACACATATACCCCAATAAGTGAATATTTACAGGTGCCCAAAGGAATGGTACAGTGAAATGTAAATACACACACACACACACACACACACACACACACACACACACACACAAAGTGGGTATTTTCAGAAATAATCACTGGAAAAATGATAAGAAGACAACTTCAAGTATAAGTGTAGAATATAAGAAAAAATCCTTGTGGTAGTAAATGCTACATTTGAGTCTTGAATCTGAATTTTCAGATGTAGGTTAGACATGGTTGTTGTAATCCATGTTCTCAGGATTTAGATTCAGGGCTTCATTCAACTTCACTGAACATTTCCACTTACAATTTTAATAAGTATTTCTTTCTTTCTAGTTTTCATGTTCAGATGAGTTTATTACATTGCAAAATCCCACCTTTATTAGTTTCTTAAATCTAAGTCACTTTCCTGAGATTGCCATAAGCCATATGACCATAGTCACCCAGAAGACATCTTCCCTATTAGGAGACTGAATCAATCAATAGAAAAAATTAGGAATAGATACTCCATTTCTCATGAGTGATGGTAAAGTGTGCTTGTCCAAAATTTCAGCTTTCAAGTAACATGGAAGGCTCACATCCTCAGGATGGACTGTAGTGATAGGAGGACAAGACTTCATGACCCTAAAATCCACTCTCTATTCTCTTGCTCTTATATAAGAAGAATGTGTTTAATTTTATGACTTTAATAGAATGACCTGGCAACTAAGGACGGAACTCAAATACACACAAACAGACACAAACCTAG
The DNA here is from genome assembly GCA_902168425.1 of Peromyscus attwateri. Lineage (NCBI taxonomy): Eukaryota > Metazoa > Chordata > Mammalia > Rodentia > Cricetidae > Peromyscus > Peromyscus attwateri. Next base: position 8,651 of record CABHPP010138544.1, on the reverse strand, counting down.
AAATTCATATTTTTTAGACTTTCCAATTTAGTTGAATAGAGGTTTGTAAGGTATGTCCTTAATGAGTTTTAAAATTCCATTGATGTTTATTTTAATATCATTTTGATCTCTAATTTTACTAATTTGTGCTTTTTATTTCTTTTTATTATTTTTTGTTTACATTTGTCAATCTTGTTTATCTTTTCAAAGAACCTGTCCCTGTTTTCATTGATTCTTGTATTGTCTATTCATTTGCTTCCATTTCAATAATTGCAGATGTGATTTTTATTTTCTCTACCTACCTACTATTTTAGGTTTTAATTTCTTTTTGTTCTTCAAAAGTGTTAAGAAGATAAATCATTATCATTAAATTTAAACCACTCATTTTTTGTGTGTAGGCACTTAGCACTCTGGAGTGTTGTATTTTAATTTTATTTGATTCTAGGAATTTGGAAATGTTCTTCTTGATTTATTTTTGACAAAATTGTCATTCATTGTTAATCTCCATAAGTTTATGAATTTTTATCATTATTTTTTAAATTATTGCTATATAGCTTTATTTCATTGTGTCAGATTTAATGCTGGATTTTTAAACATTTTCCATTTTTTGAGACTTGTGGTTATGTCCTAACATAGATATGTCCTAATTATATCTACTTATGTTCCAACTGCTGTGAACAACTTCAGCTACAAAGGTTTTCTTCAGGTATGGGGGAGGAGGCAACAAGTAGTTTAGGGAAGGATTGAGACAGGCCATGGTGGTGATGAGACTCTTGCAGCCTGACTAGTAGTCAGAATGCTTCTTTATTTATACAGAATTCAGTAAGCAGGGATAGAGTCATGTTGTTCCAAAACATATCAATTTTGTTCTTGCACATGTGTTTAGCTGTTTCTCATGTATATCTGGGGTCATATGTTTGGTCATCATTGATAAACCATAACAGAACAGAGTTATCTTTTATAGTCATTTTCCCTCAAGTTTAGTCATCCATGGTAAAGTTATCTTTTACAATCATTTTTCTTCATCAACCAAATAACCCAACTGTTAAGAATCTAGAAGTATTTAAAAGCCCCTTCTCTGGCTGCCAGGTTTTGTGCCTTCAAGGCTGATAGACAGAAAGAAAATCTCCAAGCCTGCCTGGGCAGATAGCCATGTCTGGAGCAGTCCATTATTAACTCTTAATTATCAGAGTGCCCAAGAAAAATCTTCAGACAAAAGCTGCTGCAATTACTATCCAATTACTGGTATAATATATATTTACATATTGTATCTTTATGAAATTTATTTATATATCTAATACTGGCATTCTTTCATTACTTGGTCCAATGACACCACAATGGCTCTGCATGAGCTAACTTTTCTAGGAAAGGGAGATCCTGACACTTCCTTCTTTTATCATCTTTCCATATCATTCCTTGTCCATCATTATTAGTACCTTACAGGGTGGAGGTAACTTCAGCTAATCTAACTTTGTTGCCATGTAATTGGCTGAGTGTATAGTAGGAAGATGCTTGTAGTCTGATCTGTGGTGACCTCTGGCAATCTTTCCAACTCATCACCCATGATGTTCCTTAATAGTGGCAAAACTCATATCTGTGGACTCATAGCTGTGAAGCATCCATGGGACTGGACAAGGACCTCTGGATAGGTGAGACAGTTGTTTAGCTTGAACTGGTTAGGGGCCCCAGGCAATATGATTGGGATCCATCCCTGGTGCTTGAGCAGGCTTCTTGGAGCCCAGTGTCTATAGTGGGACATCTTACACAGCCTTGGTGCAGTGGGGAGGGACTTGGACCTGCTTCATCTGATTTACCAGGTTCTGCTGACTCCCCATGGGAACCTTGCCTAGGAGGAGGTGGGAATAGGGCATGGGTTGTGGGGAAGACTGGGGGCAGGAGAAGGGAGGGGGGGATCTGTGGTTGGTATGTAAAATGAATAGACAATTTCTTAATAATAAAAAAAGAAAAGAAAAAACACACAAAACTCAACAACTACCAACAAACAAACAAACAAACAAACAAAAAGAAAAGAAAAGAAAAAAGAAGCTGTTTTGACCTAAACTGAGAGCAGGACTGTAAATACAAACACAAATGCTTTCGGAGGAGTCCATTTACCTTTAAATGTCCATTTAGTAGAATCTTAGCAGTACATTCTAACCTAGGGCCTATTACCTACAGCTGTAGGCTTTGGAAAAGGTTTACAGTGCCAGATACTCAAGGCTAGTGGTTGCTCCCACAAATAGATGGTATGGCCCCATTGCTGAAGACAAAACTTACATATCTTACTGAACACAGAGGTGTCAAACTGGTTTCTGAATGAAAAATAAAATTTAAAAGGAAAGGAACATGACTGATCCTAGGTATGGTAGAAGAGAATGTATATTATAGATAAAAGGGAGAGGAGAGCCAGAGTCAGGGACATTCTGGACAGTCCAGAATGGTCATGACCCTCAGCCATGTAAGGTGATGGGGGAGAGAAAGGGGAAGGGGAGAGTGGGGAACCAGGTGCAGCAGAAAGAGGACAAAGTTACAAAAACTTGGTTGGATCATATAGGGAAGAGCAGCCCAGCTCCCCGGGCTGGAGAGTTAAGGGTAAGTGTGGAGTATGCAAGCCAAGAGGACATGTAACAGGTAGGCACTGAGGGATGCCAGGAGAACAGGGTGGGTCTGCTTTAATATGTTAAATAGGTACATCAGCCTTTTGTCTCACATTTGAAACTTACCAGTGTTTAACTAGAGCTTTCATCCCTACTGACTTTTGTTGATTGTAATGGAAGGTACTCCCCATGATACCTCAGGAGAAAGGCAAACAATGGTCCAGTTACAAGTCTACAGTGGTGACCTATCTTCGTGATTCTCTAGAGCAATAGCGGCATAAAAGTAGTGGGAATAACCATCCACTAACTGATTGGATATAAGGCTCACTCCATGAGATCAAACTCATGTGTGACACTCTGTTGGTAGCCCAAAACCTGAGAGAGCCCATGAATCTATGGCAAAACCAAATACTATTGTTCTGCTAAAGGAAACAACAATGAAATCACTAATAATGACATTCTTCTACACTCAGAGATCAGAGTCTTCCCCAGTCATGGTCAGAGAAGCTTCCTTCTAAAGTAGATATGTAGATGTAACCAACCGTCTTATTAAATAAGAAACACAGAGCCAATGTAAAGATAAAAGCCCAAGAGGTCAGAGCTAAGAGTCTTACACGCTTTCCGCCAGCTAGCCTCTCCTGCCAAGAGACCTCTCTGAAAAAAGGGAGGTATTTCCTGTGCGTTCATCTTTAAATAGAATTCTGTTCTGCCTTCTCATTGGTTGTAAACCCAACTACGTGA
>CABHPP010138543.1:0-23617 GCA_902168425.1 Peromyscus attwateri | reverse complement strand
GCTTTCTACCACCACTCCCTGGGATTGAAGGCTTGCTTTCTGGGATTAAAGGCGTTGGTCACCATGCTTGGTTGTATCCTTGAACACAAGGATTTCTGCCTCTGGAATGCTAGGATTAAAGGCGTGGTGCTACCACTGCCTAACCTTTAATATTGTGGCTGTTCTGTCTCTGACCCCAGATAAGTTTATTAAGGTACACAATATTTTGGGGAACACAATACCACCACATACAATCTTTACTTCAATGTAATCTTTCACTTCAGGGACCAGCCAGTGAATTCAGAAAAGACAAGACAAGAGAGGCCTGTTCAGGAACACTAGTTTAGCACGGGTCTTGCCTGGGGGTAGCCCCAGGATCTAACATAGTAGGTGCTTAGGAAATTAGTTGGATGGGTGACTGAGGAATGGCTCATGCTGACCATGAGAGGAAGGGTTAAAAAAAATGCTAGAGACAAAACCCACTGTGGTTAATTCAGTGGATTAAGTCACTCAAAGGACACTGTGTGATAGAACTATTATTTTAGTCATTTACAAATAAGCAAACAAGGGTCAAAAAGAGGTTAAGTGACTTGTCCTAGCCCACTCTTCCTGTCTTTGGTTCCTTGCTTGCTGTGGGTCAATGGACCAAGTGTCTCACATTCAGTGGAGGAGTGGCGGACCTCCCACGGTAGTTCAGCGCTAGGCTCGGACTTCAGCTCTGCCATTGACTGGCTCTGCCTTTTCCAGAAACTTACTCCACCTCTCTCTGCCTTCGAGTTCTCTTAAAATGGGAGTCAAAACTGTGCCTGCCTGATAGGGTAAGAGGTATATCACACAGGCCAGTCCACATCCCACCGCTGCCAATGATCCACCCTCCCAAAACTTTCTTATGTGCCTTCACTGGTTTTCATGTGGCATCTGTCTCGCTGTTGACCCCTTTCCTCCCATGGATTTTACCAGGCTCATGGATCATCCTAGACCTATATCAAGATAAAGTTCAGCACAGCTCTCAGAGAGTCCTATCATGAAGAAACAGAGAGGGGATGACCCCAGAGGTGACCTCACATCTGCCTCTCAAGACTCATGAAGTCCCTTCTGTGATGCTTGCCCCTCCAACACCCAGAGACCTCACATTCCAACAGATTCCCAGAGCATCATTCGCTGCACCTGAACAAGGGTCTCACATAGTGACTTTCCTAAGAATACAATTTGGAAAGGAGGCACCAAGAAGGAACTCACAGGTCCTTCCCCTCCAGGGAAGGGCAGCTCAACAGCAGTGAATCAGGCTGGCAGTATGTACCCTTGACATAAAAAGAGAATGGCCCCACACTCCTATGATCTCCCAAACACCTCTAGCCCTAATCTAACCGTCAGAAAAACTCAAAACATAGCATAGGCCTGTGATCCCAGCACTGAAGATGTTGTGGTAAGGAAGCTGTCTAGTTCCAGGACAGCCTAAGCTACATGATACCCTGTCACAGACATAAATTAAATAGGCTGCATATAACATATCTATAGCACCTATTTCTAACACAGTACTTCAAGGCTATGAAAACACACACACACACACACACACACACACACCCCGAAAAAGCATGAACTTTTCTTAATGACCAAGCATCAGCGCCAAATGGATATACCCTGCTAATGCCCCAGGCCCATAACAAGAGGGAGGGGGTGTTGGGTATATGAGAATTCTGGGTTACTGTCATAGTGCTTCTATAAATGGGAAACTGGAACCCCAAAATAAAGTTTATTATTAAAAAAACAACAACACAGGTTACTAGGCTTCCACATGGTCATTAAGCTACCCATCTGATGGCCACCGAGCCCCACTTGCCAAGAAAAACTATAAAAAGCACCTCCCACCAGATTTGGCTTGGAAACTATTTCCCCGGAAATCCTCACCCTCCACCCTCAGAGAGAGAGAGAGACAGAGAGAGAGAGAGAGGGAGACTGTAAACCTGAGAACACACCGCCAGACATGACTTTAATCTTAATGAATGCAGAGACCACTGATATGTGTGGCTGGCTTACAGATTCCTAACTGTGTCTTTTCAATGGAAGGCTGTCCCCAGAATGGAACTCTAAAACACGAACACTCGCTCCTCCACTGCTGTCACCACCTCTAGCCAAAACACAAAACTGTCACCAAGCAAGTCTCTTCCCAAAGGTCGCCCATGAGGAACCAGCTGGGGAAAAGGGTTAATGTCACCAGGACTCAGCAACAGACATCTTTCCCCAGCCAGCATCACAGCCCTTCCTACGCACCAGGCACCACCAGATGCCAGCAAGCCTGGAGCCATCGGGGTATCTGGAGGCTGCCAGCAGCCTTGCCCCTGAGCCTGCCACAAGCATGGGCTGAGCTGTTAAAATCAGGAAGCCCGGTTAGGTTCTTGTTTGCTCCCAGACAACAAGCTTTCTAACCAGAAAATGTGAGGCTTGGCGTAAAGCCTCCTCCTGCCTCTGACAGTGTGTTACTGAACACTGAAGTGACGGGGGCGTTTGCCCAGCCCCCAGCAACAGAGAGCAAATGAAGGCACAGACTGAACTTAGGCAGAAATAACCCGTGTCCTCCTCACCCAGGTGCCCATCTGCTATAGCATGGGTGAGGGGCTGGTGGAAGATCAATTAGTAAGCTTCGCTGGTCCACCTGCGGTGACTGTAAACTCAGAGAGGAAATGGGCCAGCCTCCTGACACCCAAGGCAAACCACCCTCTAGCATTAGACACACAGCCTCTTCCTTAGTTTCAACACAAAGTCCCCAACAACCGGCTTCCAGGATGCCGCAGGGCCACTGTCTCAGGGGTAAGATTGTCAGACTCTGTAGCAGCCTCCCTGGCATCCTTGGGCACACACCCCTCCACCAACTCCACTCTCAGAAGGATAAGACATCACTTCCACTACCTCTGGGGTGTCCTGGGGACCTGACCATCCTTTATTTATGCTAACAGCGACCCTCAGGGGGAACTGGAAACCGCCCCCTCAGGATGGTGCAGCCACTGTCTCCAGCTAACCTCCCTGTCACCAGGGCAAGGGCAATCCCTACTGCAAACTCCTGGAGGAAGCCCTGCACCGGGTCCCCAGGCCCATGTCCCCGCCAGGGCTCGAGGACCAGGCGGGGGGGGGGAGCCTCCACCGACCTTCGATGGGGTTCAGATAGTCATAATCGAAGAGGATGGAAAAGTCCAGCTCGTCCTGGGGACTGCCCCCGGGCTCGTGGCCTGGGCCGTCCCCACCGTCGGGGTCGGGCTGCTGCTCGGGGACGTCCATGGCTCGGGGCAGCCGGGCTACGGGGCCTGGTAGGGTCACGGTGAGGGGAGGCTCTCGCGAACCGGGGTCACCGTGTCTGGGGCGCACGCCGGGGCTGGGGATGGCTCGCGAGCGCAGTGGGTCCTGGACGCGTCCGTCCGGGGAGCGGGTGGCGGCGCCAGCTTCCTGCTCAAGGCACCTGTTGCAGCCTGGAGGGGCGGGGGCGGGACGGCGGTGGCTGGCGGGGCGGGGCGCCACCCGGACGGGGAGGGGCACAGCCCGGTCTGGCCTGAGTGACAGGCCCAGGCAACTTCTGCTTCACCTGCCACTGTCTGGCCCAGGGTCCCGCCAGAAGCTGCAGCTCACGAGCTCTACCTTAGGGACCATTCGCTAAGCCGTTCCTAGTTTCTCTCCTTTGCTGGGGAGGGGTGCCCTGACTTCTCTGGCATGCCTACAGCTGTGGTGCTGTTCCAAGTGTCTGACTTGCAAGCCCCAACCTCAGTGGACCAGGCCTGGGCCACCTACCACATGCCACCCAGCATACAGAAGCCACTGTAGCCCTGTGGGACGACAGATAAGGGATAAACATCACGACACACTTTGACCACCAGGAGAGGGTGGGAAGGCTTTGGCGCCAGGGGGAAGTGACACGCGAAGAGTTTGATTGATGACGATCTGGGGACCCTGTCCTGGCAATGAGAACAGGAAGTGGTCTGGTGTGTGGGAGGCAGGGCTGACAGGTAACTCGTACATCCTGCTGATGTAAAATGTAGATTACCAGGCTCCTCCCCATGGCTTTTGGTTCCATAAGTCTGGATTCAAGCCCAGGAATATGGACTTTTGATCAAGCCCCCAAGATGAAAGTGTGGTGGCTGCTGAACACATCAGAACCCAGGGTCACCCTCCAATGAGCCTTCCAGCTTATAACTTCTCAAACTGAGAAACGGGCAGTGGTCCCCAATGCCCCTGGTTACAATGACCAGAACAGCTTTTTAAAGGTCAGGCCTTCACATGGGGCCACATGTGAGGAGGCGATTAAGACTTCAGGAAAAAAATCAAAAGATCAGAAGTCTGGGTGGGAGGAGCCTCGGGTCCTGGCCACAACCCAGGCTTGATGATGATAACAGTATGACAGCGTGGACCAGGAGGAAGGGGACAGAGGCAGCGCTCTTCAGGGGGAGCCACTTCTCCACCATGGAGGTCTGCTTTCCTCCATGGAGGTCAAGCTATCCCTCATTGAACTGGGCGTAGTCACACATGCCAATAATCCCAACATTGAGAGGCAGAGGTAGTAAGATTGCTTCAAGTTTGGGGTCAGCCTGGGCTAGAGAGAGAAACTCTCGCAGCCAAAAACAAAGGAATAGCTCTCACCATTCTTCTCACAAACATTTGCTGAGATGCAGCATCTGCAAGGACATCCCTCTGCCCTCGTCACAGGACACAGAAGTGAAGGAGCACAACTGTGTGTAGCGTTTCCTAACACCCAGACACACACTGGAATCTCGTGGAGACCAGTTAAAACATTCAGCTTCCCAAGCCCAGTGGGGCACCAATTTAACCAGAACGCTAAAAGTTGGCCATGGAGCTCCTGGCATCTGCATTTTTAAAAAAGCTCTCCATATGCTTCCAAATGAGAGGCCAGAGGTGACAGCAACTGGTTCAGACTCCAGCCAAGACCTTGATATCCACATCTCTAGGAGGAAATAGATCTTCACAGGCCCTTACAACAGGGGTCCAGGTCAGACTCCGATATTTGGCCAAGAAGAAACAAAAGACGCACTGTCATACAGACGAAGACAAGCTCTTGAATCCTCATCCACCCCACCCATTCTTTCCCATTCTTTCCTATCCCTCTACCCCAGTGGTTCTCAACCTTCCTAAGGCTGACACCCTTTAATACAGTTCCTCATGTTGTGATGACCCCCAAACCATAAAGTTATTTTCGTTGCTACTTCAGAACTGTAATTTTGCTGCTGTTATGAATTGCAATGTAAGTATCTGTGTTTTCTGATGATCTTAGGTGACCCCTGTGAAAGGGTCATTTGATGCAAAGGGGGTTGTGACCCACAGGTGGAGAACTGCTGATCTGCCCCACCCATGATGACTAAATGCTTCTGATCAAGTGGTCATCCATTGTCTGTGCCTGCCCAGAATCCTTTCTCCTCTGTTCTGGTAACAGCTCCCAGGGGTGCTCATCTGGGAAACTACTTTCTCTTCAGTGTTAGGACCTGAACCCAAAGTCTCATGAATATTAGGCAATTATTCCACCACTGAACTATACTCCAGCCCCTGGGAAGCTGCTCTTAAGAGGAGCTTGGTAGAAATATCAACACAGTTGTCCCTTTGTGCCTGATGAAGAAGAGAATGAATTACCCAGACCTGGCCAATCAGAGAATTTTATCTCCAAAGACCTATGAGATCCACTAAGGTGGGGGCCATGACAACCTCATTCACAGTTTTATGTACAGTGGTGTATTCATGAATGGAGCTTGGGTGGATACATGAGTATTTGAATAGAGAGATGTTTGCACAGGTGGATGTAGATGTAACCGTCTTGTTAAATAAGAAACACAGAGCCAATGCAGAGATGGAAAGCCCAAGAGGTCAGAGTAATAGCTAAGCGCTAAAAACCTTACCCTTCACTGCCACTCCTGTCCTTCCCTCCGCCAAGTTGGGTGCATGAATCTTAAAAGTTCTTATTAATAAAAACAAACCTGAGGCCAATTATTGGGGTGAATGCTGGAAGATCAGAGAAGCAGAACAAGCTACAGCTACCTCACCTTGCCAATTCCTCAGCTGATCCTGTTTCCTCAGACTGGAAGCTTCTGAGTCCTCATTCAGAATGAATCTCAGCTGAACTGTGCTGCTCAAAGCCTAAAAGCTTAACCAGCCAAATGCTTCTAGTTTCTGGTCCTCATGCCTTGTATATCTTTCTGCTTTCTGCCATCACTCCCTGGGATTAAAGGCATGAGTCACCATGCTTAGCTGTATCCTTGAACAGATGAATTTCTGCCTCTGGAATGCTAGGATTAAAGGCATGTGCTACCACTGCCTATCCTCTATGTTTAATATTGTGGCTATTCTGTCTCTGACCCCAGATAAGTTTATTAGTGTGCACAATATTTTGGGGAACACAATACCACCACAGGTGGATGGATAGTTTAGGTGGATAAATGTATGGATGGATGGATGGATGGATGGATGGATGGATGGATGGATGGAAAGATGGGTGGATGGTGGATAGATAGATAGATAGATAGATAGATAGATAGATAGATAGATAGGATGTATTTTAGATGGATGGGTGGATTGATATATGGATCGGTAAATGGATGTACGGTGGGTGGAGAGGGAAGAAGGGATAGACGGCATGACTCTCTTTGTATGGATAAGTTTCTCTTTAACTATCCTCCTCTCTGAGGCTAAACCTGGCTACCCAACTGCTAGGACAAGAACCTACTTCCCTCCAATCTGGTCTTGCTGTCCCCAAGAACAAGCTAAGCTAATGAAGGAAAGATGGCTTCTCCACTGATGGAGTGCTCCACACAAACCAGCCTTGGGAAGAGCCGTTCCCCACTTTCCACTCAGAATGTTGACTTGGTTGTCCTTCAGAAAAGTAGGCATCCTAGATCTGACCTCTGCACTAAGGCAGGTTATTACAGGGAGGGTTCAGACCAGGCCTTGACCCAGAGCAATGCTCTTATGGGAGCTGTGGAGCAAGGGGCATTCTTTTCCCAAGGCTAGCTTGAGGGTTGGAGCCTTGGGCTGGGGAAATGTGTATTCTTTTATTCCAGAGTAAGAATGGGAGCAGAAAACATGGCCTTTATGCATGGGAGGCCCCGGATGGGGTGGGACAGAGGCCTTGACAGCACAGCTCCACGGCCCTTCTCTTGCTCTGCTGTTGACATCCCTGTAAAGGCATTTTCATGTCCCCAGCCTCCCCAACAAAAGCACGGTGGCAAACCAGTGAAGCCACTGGGGTTGAAACATGCAGCAGACATTGGTACTGACTGACCCAGAATCCAGTTCAATTTGGCCAATATTGACCCCAATTACAGACACAGATAATGCCATAGAAGGAAAGAAGGTGTGCCCGTGATCACATTAGGGGACTCTTGATGCCGATAGGAAACGCAGGGAAGCCTCTGGCTCCCTAAAACTGGGACCATTAGGTTGAATAGAAGTTAGTCAAGGAATAATATGTGTGAGAGCCCTGAGGCGGGAAAATATGAAGCATTGGAGGACCTGAGAGAAGACTGAGGGTCAGGTGACAGCCATAAAGCAATCTGTCATGCGCAGCTCCGCCTCTGGGTCTCTCTTGGATATGCAGGCTCAGATTGCCCATTTGGGTATCCAAAAGAGATCTCCAAAGCCAATCCCTGATGCTGTGTTGTTTTTCCTAACCCCCAGCCCACATATTCCCTCCCATTCATCCACCAGAAATCAGAGCGGCTCTGCTTCCTTTCCTCATCCCACACTCAAACTCAGAAACTGAGGGGAGATCTTTTTCAAACATATCCCAAAACCTGACCATCTCTCCAGCTCCACCATTCCTCTTCCTGCTCATCATCCAAGGCCCCATCACCTCCCTCCTGCTAGACCACAGCAGCTTCCTCTTCGGATCCGCTGTTTCCACTTGTGCCTGAACACTGAGCAACAAGAAGGGTTCTTTAAAAATCTACATCCAGGGCCTGGAGAACTGGCTCCATGGCAGAAGCACTGTTGCACTTGCAGACGACCTGAGTTTGGTTCTTGGCATCTACATGGCGGCTCACAAGCATTGATGATGTCAGTTCCATGGGGATCAAATGCCCTCTCTGGGCATTGCATGAACATGGTGCAGATACATACATTCATGCAAAATATTCATACTTGTAAAAATCTTAAACATACACATACCTGGGACTAGGGAGATGGTTCAGCAGTTAAGAGTACATACTGCTCTTGCAGAGGACCTGAATTTAGTTCCCAGCACCCCCACATCAGGCAGCTCACAATTGTCTGTAACTCCAACTCCAAGGGATCTGATGCCCTCTTCTGGCAGGCACTCACAAACATAGTCACAGAGACACAGACATACACATTGTAATTAAACTATTTTAAATATATACATGCATTCATACACACAGCAACCTTCCAGTAGCTTCCTGTCAAGTTTAGAATGAAATAGAAAGGCCAAGTTCTACATCGGCTCCCTCAGTTATTTTGAGTATCATGCCCAACCCCTCTCTCTCTCTCTCTCTCTCTCTCTCTCTCTCTCTCTCTCTCTCTCTGCCTGTGGATCAGTCGCTTGCTCTGGAGAGTGCCCAGCATGAACCCACCACAAGGCCTTTGCACCTGCTGTTCCCCCTGATACTATCATTCTTTGGCCATGTCTTAGCTCCAACATCACCTCCCCAGAGAGACTCTCTTTGCCTGCCCCCAGAAGAAATGACACCCTGGGCATCCTCTGTCCCTTCTCATGCTTCCTCTCAGCCCTGTCCCTGCCCCTGCCCCATTCTTTATGTGCATATTTATTTAATCTATTTGTTACCTATTCTTAAAAATGAATGTGAGTGCTTGGAAGGCAGGGGCAAGGGGTGTCCATTTTCTTTATTTGAATATCTGGGGTAGCCAATTTCAGCAAATAGAAACATAAAATACCCAGTTAAGTTTGAACTTTAGACAGCTAATCCTTTTTAAAAACATAGGTCCTTAAATACTGTATGGAGAAATAATTGCATTCAATTTTTTTCAGTGTTTATATGAAATTCAAGGCTTGTATATGAGCATGTTCATCTATGTGCTTGTGTGTGGAGGCCAGTGGACAGCCTCAAGCACATCCTCTGACATGGTTCACCTTCTCATTTTATTTTGAGATGGGGTTTCTCACTGTTCTGGAGCTTACCAAGTAAGTCTGGGCTGGTAGACCACTGAGTGCCAGGGACCCACCTCCCTACACCTCTCTGGTGCTGGGATTGCAAGCACACAGCACTACGTCCTGAATGTTTTTTCTAATATGGGTTTCAGGGTTGATCTCAAGTCTTCATGCTTGCAGAGCAAGCGTTCTATGGACTTAGCTATCTCCTGAGCCATTAAAAGTCAGACTTAACTGGCTTCTTGGTGCTTTACCTGTCCTCAGGCCTTCAGTGATACCTCGTGTGACATGGAAGGGTGGTGATGGGATAATGGGCCCAATGCTTCCCCCTGGGGGACAGATCAGGGACAAAATATGAGAAGAGTCACTCCCTGCTTGGCTGGCGTGATGGAACTGGACTGGTAGATTGGAGGCTATGACAATCAATGTTACTTTGCACGTGTGCACCCAAGCCCCAAGCATGGGTATGTGACCTGTTACTGCTTCTACATGAACATTTCATCTGACACAGTGGCTTCAGAGGCATACTGCAAACACATGGTGCTTTTAAAACAAGGAAGAATCTGTTCTGTGTATAGAGAATGTCCTGTTAAGTTCATCAGAGAGTCCCGAAACAAGTAACAAGAACAACAATAAAAATGCATATTAATAAAGACACTCTACAGATAAGGATCCAGGGAGACACACACATGCTACAGTCGGGGACACACACACACACACACACACACACACACACACACACACACAAAACTTCCAAACTGACCTTCCAGAAGGCCAGTGGCTCCCACAGGTTCAAACACGGATGTCTCAGCAGAGCCAGTTTTGAGGGATAAATAAGAACAGCCCAACTCAAAGGCCCTGGATCCCATCTGATCTCTTCCTGGACTACAGGATGCTGGCCTTTTCTGCCAACCAGAGTAACAGCAGCATCAGCTTCCTGGGCTGTGACGTGCATGGCCACCAGCACCCCACGCTTGGGAAGACCCACTTGGGAAAACCTTGAACGTGGCTTAGTGCTCGGCTGTTGCATCATTGAATTCTCACTAAATCTGGAGCAGGATGCTCTGAGCCTTTCTTCTGTGCAGTGCCCTGACACTGACTGCAGAATTTAATGAATAAGACATAAATTCTGGCCACAAACCCCACATCCCAATGACAGCCTCTATGACCACTGACTGCAAAGAGCAGGTGCCGAGCACTGTAAATCCAATCGGAAAAGTAGGATCAGTCTCTACTGGATCCCTGAAGCAATCAATCCCCAACTTCATCACACTCTAGGATTCATTCCTGCTCTAGATGCTAATAATGTGATATTGAGAGAGGTGTTTTGTTACCAGGGTCTGGCTGAGGAGTAGGAAAAGAGGATCAAAATCACCAGGCAGGCTGATGCACACCCATAATCCCAGTATTTCAGAGACAAGTTTGATGCCAGCCTGGGCTACAGAGTGAGTTTTATCTAAAGATACATTGCTAGACCACCACCCTCAAAAGAGCAAAATTCAAGAGGTGGCAAACCCCTGGCACTTCGACTGTATCCTTCTACAATTATTTTGTGTGTGCACATATGCCATTGTGTACATGTGGAGGTCAGGGGACAATTTCATGGAATCAGATCCTTCCATCTACCATGCGGGTTCTGGGAATTGAACTCCAGTCCTCAGGCTTAGCAGCAAGCACTCTTAACCTGGGGAGCCATTTCATCACCCTTAAACCGTATTTTTGTGCCTTGTTTATTGAAAGCAAGTTATATACAAAACAAAAACCTCCATGGCAAACAAACTCCTGAGAGTTCAAGATGAGTGGCAGGTCCACTGAGACCAAGTGGACTCTGAGGGGAATGGGAAGAGAAACAATACCTGGGCTGCCTGTATTTGAAACTGTTCTAATTTTTATAGATCATTGCAAGATTCTGACTTTTATTTTTGTTTCTAAAATACCTCGTTAACTGTGGCTCACTTTGGTGGCTGGGTTTCTGGCCACTCTCTGTGTCTGACCTCTAGAGTGATTGGCTCAACACTCAGGCAAAGCCATTCTCAGGAATGACCTCCTGGTCACCGGGGTCACCAGGATTTTTCTTTTTCTTGAAGCTGTGGCTCTGGCCCAGGCCTCACCCACACTAGACAAGCACTGTACCACTGAAGTACACCCCTAATCACTGGATTTGTGAGGCAAGGTCTTGTTTTGTAGCTCAGGCTATCCTCCTGCCTCAGTTCCTCAGTGCTGGGATTACAGGTGTATGCCACCATACCTAACAAACTTTGAGGTTAGGTGATGATGGGAATAGATGCTGAACCAGAGACGTCACCTTGGAGTGCCACTGTCCTCCTCCTTATTTTCATTGTATTGTATTTCATTGTATCTTTTTTGAAATAGGGTTTCATGTAGCCCAGGCTGCCCTTGAACTTGCTATGTAGTTAAGGATAGCTGTGAACTCCTGGTCCTCTTTCCTTCACCTCCAGAGTACTGGAATTAGAGGTGAGTGCCCAGTTTATACAGTGCCAGGGATTGATCCAGAGCCTCTTGCAAGCTAGACAAGCACTCTACGAAGTTGTGTCCCCCAGTGCCACCACCCCATCTCTCTCCTCCTTCTATGCAACCAACAGACTTCGCCTTTACTGCTGCCTACTTGGTATGTGATGACCTGGCATGGTTGTGCCTCTTTCAGATGCTCTGCAGTTTCTGTGTGACCCGCAAACACAAACATCCTGGCCTTCTGCACCCCAGCTGCTCTTCTCCCTGCTCGGTCCAGCATTGATGCAAACATTTCCCTCTCAGGCTACAGGGGACAGAGGCTATCCAGAGCAGGCAGAAAGACCCCTGGAACTTGGTACAAAAATATCCCTAATCCATTAGGAAGGACCCTGGAAGCTCCTTTGGTGGGCAGAAGGTAATAACTTAAGTTAAACAACAAAATAAGCCAGGCATGGTACCCCATGCCTGCACTCCCACAAGAACTGGGCCAGCCAGGGCTGCGCACAAGGTCTTGCCTTAAAAAACTGACTAACTAAAATAAAACAAATAAGCTGGGCAGAATGGTACATTCTAATAATCCTAGCACTAGGTTGACATTCCAAGGCCAGAGAACAGTAATGTGTGTGTCACACACACACACACACACACACACAGCAACAATAGCAGCAAGCACAAGCAACCAGTTGGCCTAGACTGCAGGCTTTGGACTGGGCTTCCATTAGCCCACAAGAAGACCACCCTTGGTATAGTAATTGCTCCACCACACCACCTCCCACCTCAAGAAACTGGAGCCCACATAGGTGGTGATGTTCGGCACCTCAAATGCCAAAATAGAAAGTATCCTTGTGGAACCCCACAGTGTCCTGGGGAACATAGTTTGAGAACCATGGAGCAGGGAGACATTACTCCTGACTCTTTCTTCCACCCCACACTGGTTTCTGTCCCCTGCCCGAGCTCCTCATCTGCTTCCCCAGCAACGGGTCCAACCTGACTCCAGGCCTCTCTCTTCAGTCTGTGGCTACTAAGAAGGCTGTACACCCTACCACTGAATTTTCCCATGTGACCCTGATTGTGAACTTTGAACCCCTTACCACATCCTTTATGACCTGTCCTGGTGCACACCTGTGATGTCAGCTTCCACTGTGTTCCTCTCCGCCCTTTAGCTGGGCATAGTGTGCAGGCAGAGCCATCTCCCTGGGGAAGAGGAGGTGTCCTGGCTACATTAAGAACCTACTGCTAGCCGGGCAGTGGTGGCACATGCCTTTAATCCCACCACTTGGGAGGCAAAGCCATGCAGAGCTCTGTGAGTTCGAGGCCAGCCTGGTCTACAGAGCGAGATCCAGGACAGGCACCAAAACAATACAGAGAAACCCTGTCTTGAAAAACAAAAACAAAAAACAAACAAACAAACAAAAGAACCTACTGCTGGTATTAACGTGTTCTGCTCTCTCTCCAAAAACAAACTTTCAAGTCTTCATGCCAGCTGTCTAGGAATCAGGACTCATTGAGGAGTTCCTCAAAGATGTGAATGGGTGAAACAAGACCATACAAGAGCCAAGGAGTCTAGACCCAAGACTGGGATCCTTGGAAGGGTGAGCATAGAGGCCACAGGAAGACAGAGGCAGAGTGTAAGGATGCAGCCACAGCCACAGAAGTCAGGGCTTGGGGGCCATGAGAAGCCAGAGGAGACAAGCAAGGTCTGCGCTGAGCCTTCAGAGAGCATGGCCCTGCCAGCACCCAACCCCCAACTGCCGATCCTCACCACAGTGCAGGAGTTCTCTCCATCTAAGCAGCACGTCTGTGATGACCAGTTACACTAGCCACAGGAGCCGGCCTAACCAACCATACCACAGGAGTACGCACGTGTATGTGTGCGCACACACATGAATTCACATGTACCAGTGCATGCAAACCTGTACACACATGGGCAAGCAGGCATGCACTTGCCCCAGAGTACATC
Source organism: Peromyscus attwateri (assembly GCA_902168425.1). Taxonomy (NCBI): domain Eukaryota; kingdom Metazoa; phylum Chordata; class Mammalia; order Rodentia; family Cricetidae; genus Peromyscus; species Peromyscus attwateri. The sequence continues at coordinate 10,097 of CABHPP010138543.1, read as the reverse complement.
CCTCACAAGGGCAGACTCTTGCCCACTGGCTCCATGGAAATGGACAGGTCAGCTGCTCTAGGATCTGTGAGTGTGTGGGTATATGTGAGTATGTGAGAGTGTGTGTGTGTGTGTGTGTGAGTTGTGTGTGTGTGAGTAGTATGTGTATGTGTATGTTTGAGTGTGTGTGTGAATGTTTGAGTGTGTGTGTTGTGTGTGTATGTGTGAATATGTTTGAGTGTGAGTGTGTCTGTATGTGAGATTGTGTGAGTGTGCAATTATTGTGAGTGTGAGATTGTGTGTGAGTGTGTGCATATGTGAGAGTGTGTGAGTGTGTATATGAGATTGTGTGTGTGCATATGTAAGAGTGTGAGAATATATGAGTGTGAGTGAATGTGTGAGAGTGTGTGTAAGAGTGTGAGACTGTGTGTGAGTGTGTGTGTGAATGTGTGAGTGTGTGTGAGAGAATTTGTGTGCGTGTGTGTGTGTTTGTGTGTGTGTGTTGATGTACTAGCCTGTATGTGTGCATGTGAGAGCCATAAGGTGTCTTCTTCAGTCACTCCCTACCTGATTTTCTGAGACAGGGTCTCTCACTGAACCCGGAGCTTACGGTTTTGGCTAGATTGGCTGGCCAGGATCCATCTGGCCCCACCCTCCCCAACACTGGGGTTCTGGGCTTGCATGAGCCTCTATTCCACTTTTTTTTATGTGAGTGAGTGCTGGGAATCCAAGCTTGGACTTTCATGCTTGCACAGCAAGCTCTCTGTTGTGGGATATTTGTACTGTGTGAGGATGTATTTGCTGTGATTGGTGCAATAAAAAGCTGAATGGCCAATAGCTAGGCAGGAGTTATAGGCGGGACTTCCAGGCAGAGAGGGGAGGAAGGAGATAATCTAGGCAAAGAGGAGACGCCAATGAGACATGGAGGGAGTCAGACATGCAAAACGAAAGAAAGGTAAAAAGCCACGTGGTAAAATGCAGATTTAAAAAACAGGTTAATTTGTTATAAGAGCTAGTGGAACAAGCCTCAGCTAAGGCTGAGCATTCACAATTGATATTATTTGTCATTATTTGTGAGCTGGGGGCCCAAAGAAAAATCTGTCTACAGAGCTTCACACACTGAGCCATCTCTGCAGCCCAGGGCAGCTGTTCTAAATGCTACTCAGCTCAAAACTTACTATTACTCTCTTATCTGTAGGGAAACTGAGGCACAGGAAAGGGAGGTTCTTTGCACCAGGTCACACAAATCTCAAGTAGCAGAGGTGGATTGGACTCCGGGACCAGCACTCAGGCTGTTGACCTCTAGGGCATCATAAATTGCTCCTGGGAGCCCCTGGAGACTCACAGAATAAGAGGGCTAACCCCTGACTTCCAGGGGCTTCCAGCCATGATAAGAAAACAGCTTCAGAAAATTTGCATCTGCACTGGAGCGCTTCCTTCTGCAGCTTTCCTTGACAGGGAGACAGGGAGACAGACTTAGAAGGCTCCCTGCAGGTTGGGCTGCCTGGGGAGCCAAAGGGGACCAGCCAGGAAGAGGCCTTGGCAGCCCTCTGTGCTCAGCCTCTTTGCTGACCACCCCCCTCTAATGGCAGTGAAAATGTCCTTCTATTGTCCTGAGATGAGGCAAGGCTAGGGCTAGGCTAGGCACCTTCTCTGCCTGCCTCAGTTTCCCTGTCTCTCCTATACTTCTCCTTCCCTTCCAAGATGTGTCAGAGAACATCTGGGGTTGGAGAAAGAGCCTAGAGCTGAGGTCTCGGTTACGTGTATGTCAATTCAGAAGACTGGGTGACGTCAGCAAGCATCTGAGACAGCTGGGCCTGTGGTTCAAATTGACTCTGCCGCTTTCTTCCTGGGTAACCCTTAGCCAGCTGCTGCCCTCCTCCATGGAGGGAGAGTACGTTACCCCTCAAATACAGCCTCTGTGAGAAGGAAAAGACATACTCCTACAGCAGCCAGCCCCAGACAGCCCTGAGTCAACACAAAGTCAACAGGGACAGTGGCTCACCCAGGGCCGGGCTCTATGCTTTTCCTTATATATGTGACTGTTGGCAAAGCTGGTCTTGCTGTCCTCAGCCATCAGACACTAACACTGAGTGTGCGCTCACCGCATGTTAAACAGAGCTCTAAGTCTTTTACATGCATGGTTTCATGTGACGCGCATGTCAACCCCGTGAAGACTATACTGTCATTATTCATTTTTTGCAAATGAGGAAATTGAGCTTCTGAAGTCACCATCTTAACCCAATCTGTGTCATTCCAAAGCTCCTGTAAGTTTAAAAAATACTTAAGAGGTCTAGGGGACTGGGGATGTGGTTCAGTCAGTGAAGAGATTGCCCGGCATGCACAAAGCTCTGAGTTCAGTCTCATATCCCGGGCATGGTAGCTCATATCTGTAACCCCAGCACTCTGGAGGTGGAAGCAGAAGGATCAGAAGTTCAAGGTTATCCTCAGTCACACAATGAATTTGAGGCTAGCCTGGGCTACAAGAGACCCAGTTTCAAAAGAAGGGGGCAGGGCATGATCTAAAAAAAAACATGTATTCAAAGAATGTTTGCTGATGTTGAGTTTCTATGCATCATTTATTAGTTTCTATCTTTAATATTATAGGAATCGCAGCTAACGTTTACAGAGTACCCGTGATGAGAAGGACATTGTGTTAGGGGTTTGTTGGCTCCCACAACCACCGCGTAACAGAAGCTGCCATCGACTCCCAATCGAGACACAGAAAGGTTAAGGATAACTTCTCTGATAACCCACAACTATGTGTAGCTAAGCAGCTATCCTAGTCCATAAAGAAGTCAGGAAACTGGGGCCTGGGAGAGAGCAAAGCTCATCTCAAGTTTGTTTATTCCTAAAATTCTTTCCACCACCTTTCAGATAACACTGAACACACCTCTCTCACATCTTTAAGCTCCCCTGGGGCTTCGGCCAATGCTGCACAGCAAATAGCAAATTTGCTAGTTTTCTTGCCATGCAAGTATTCTATCCTTTGCTTAGGGATGGCCCATCAGCATGCTCCCCGGGAATCTGCAAGTCTCATCCAGCGGGCAGTTGAGTTGAATGACATCCTAATTGTTTTCTCTGGGGACCCCTATGCAGGGCACAGTGATTGGCCCATCCCAAGGCAGCTGTCTATGATGCCTGGAGCTGTTTTCTGCGTGCCCTATTGCTGGGGCATGTCTGCCAGGAGCAATCTGGTGCCCTGTGTCCTGCACATACAACAAGCACACTGGTGTCCACACGCCTGCCGTTCCCGTACACTTGAACACAGACACACTGGCGTGTGTCCTCCCAGACCTTAACAGAGAAGCAGCGTTCTCAGCCCAGAGCAGAGGGACCCAGCAGCCACAGTAAGGCAAGAACAGAAGCCAGAGTTCTCCTCTGAGGTCTCGCTATGTCTCTCTCTCCCTCCCTCCCTCCTGGAGCTAAATCTGGCATCTGTCTGTCCCCCACCCCCACCCTCACTGTCAGAGCATCCATGTCTTAGTTCTGGTTCGTACTGCAATAAAAACCATTCCACAACCTTCGCATATGTGTGGCCTGCCTCGGAAGCATCCCTCTGACAGCTGACATAATAGTAGCACTTTTTTTTTTTCAGTCGTCATTGTCATTGCACCACTGCCGTTTGACCACTAGCAGAGGACAGGATAATCCTGTACCAGTGAGACGGTCCCAAGCGCTGGCAGGATCTGGCTTTCAAACGTCCCGCTCCACTCAAAATACGCTGAGGTTGGGGGTGGCTAAACCACCTTTTACCTAAGGGCAGTGGGCTTGGATCTGCCTTTTCAGCAAGAACCCCTTCAAGCTCACTTGCCAAAATGTCATTGCCTCCGCCCCACCGCGCCCCCCAGGACTTCAGTCCACCGCGCAGAGCACAAAACCTACATTCAGCTCGGATTTTATGACACGAGGCTAACTCCTCCTACGCGGACGTATTCCGCTTAACCCTTCAGCCCTTCCCACTTGGCGGTGCCCCGGTCCCTGCTCACAAGCTGACCTCACAGAAAGCCATCCAACAGCTTCCACTTTAAAGACTTAATTTCTGAATCCGCAGCCCAAACCCCTCACAATCCCAACCAGATGGGCTAGGTTTCATATCATATTCTCATGCATTAACTCCCTCCCACAAGGACCAAATTGAATGGCTTCAAGGTTATATCTAAAAAGGAAGAAGACGGGGCAGAAACGGGGACAGTGGGGCTTCTATGATCCCTTTGGCAGAGCAAGCTGATGATACTTTAAATTGGGATGGAAGAGCTGGAAGAGCCCTCAGACACATCCTCCAGAAGGGGGAGAAAATGGCTTAAATGCCTTGAATGGCCCAAAGCATCAGTTGATGTGACTACTGGAAAGAGAAGTCTTTCTGTATTGGTGAATAGCAAAATGTCAAGCCTGTTTTTATTTATTTTTTTAAGTTAAATAATAATGATGACAAGGATGATGGACTCTGCTGTCAAAGTCGAGCAGCAAGACAAGAAGCCAGCGGTTAGCAGCGAGACCCCTCTCCCGGTGTCCCAACACATACACAGGGAATCCCGCCTAGGGACGCTTCCTAGAGTTACCACCCGCAGCCAAGACGCGCGCGTGCGCCCTTGCTTGGCTGCGTCTACGCATCTACCTGCGAGCGGGGACAGCGAGGGGTCTGGGGGCAGGGGGCAGCGGAGCAGGGATGCGATGCGAGGATGCCGGCAGGGATGCGGGCAGGAATGCGGGCAGGGATGCAGAGGGCTGTGGCGCAGTTACCTCGGTCCGCAGACCCCATGGTGCGGAGGGGCTGGCGGGGGCCTGGCCTGCGCAATGCGGGGCGCTGCATCTGGAGGCGCCGGGCTCAGCCGGCTGGGAACCCGGTGCTTCGATCCGGCGGAGCGGCGCAGAGGCTGCAGCGCCCAGGCTCCGCTCCGGAGCTCTGGCTCCCCGTGCTCCCGCTCCTGTGCTCCTGCTCCGGCTCCGGCTCCCCGTGCTCCCGCTGCCGTGCTCCGGGCTCCGGCTCAGGCTCCCGGGCTCCTGGCGCTCCGCGGTCGCTTACTCCAGCGGCAACGCGACTTCCTTCCCCGCGCTGCGTGTTTATAGGCTTTCAATGCAGTAAAATAACGGGATTCCCTCACTGTTTCCTCCTGTTTACTCAGCGCCATGGAAACCCCTGGATCCCGTCCATCTCCAAAACTAAGGGCTTTCCTGAAAACTTCACACTCAGGAATCCATGACGTCGCCTCCTCCGCGGCCAGCCAGCTCCGTGGCTCCTTCGGCCGCCAAGCACAAGTCCCTGATTGTTCGGGGCAGAGAAAAAGTCAGGAGAGGGAGGCGCGCAGGGGTGGGGGCGCGGCCCGCCAGGCCCTGCAGGAGCTGCGTGCAAGCTCGCAGACAGCCACCGCCTCCCCCTGCAGCCTTGCCTGAATCCAGCCTCCTGACACCCCACTCTCTGAGCGAGTGCCCCTCGGAGAGAGCTACCCAGGGTTCCAACCAGCGCCCCCGAGTTGTCCAGGAGCCCTTGGACACTTGCCCAGGGGTACCTTCTTAGGCCCTCAGTGCCTCTAACTGACCAGATTCTTGACTGTTCAGGGATGCAGAGGACCAGGAAGAGGAAGGAAAAGAAAGAAAGAATATGCCTGTGCCAACTGTCCAAGATTTTTTTTCCCCTCAAAGAGTTTATTTTTAGATTCATTTAGAAAATCCAAGGTTTCCAGTATTTCTCGGAGGGTCCAGCAATAACTAGATGGTCGAAGAGTAGCCGAAACCAGGCAACGCATGTGTTTACGCACGCTGCGCATAAACAGGAAAATAAAGGGGAGGGATGTCGGGACCTCTGCAGCCTCAGGAAGAGATGTGTGGGATGGCACACGTGGCTCCCACCTGTGGGCCACGGCTGGGAGGAGTGGGGTGGACTGCAGCCCACAAGACGTCTGGGCTAGGTTTCAGCTAATTCGCTTCTCCACCTGCATGCACCATGGGAATTCTGGGCTCAGAGATAAAGCCCGCTTTGAAAGGCACATTTGAAAAACTGTTGTGGGCTCTGATAAAAAACATGGGAGTACCCAAGGCTAGTGACTCATCGCCGCCTCCCACAAGGGACTTGAACTTCAAGAGATACTGATGGGGGCCTAACTCCACCCATGGGACCACTTTGTTTTCCATGCATTGCCCACAGCGGCTCCCCCAACCCCAGGCAGCTCGCAGAGTGACCACCAGGACCAATTAGAACCCTGCCTGAGAAAGCCCAACCTCACTCCACCATGGGGGACTCTCTCTGAAGTCTGCCTGCACCCTGGTGGACCTTAGCAGTCCAGCTTAAGTAACCGTGTCCCAGTCCCAAAGAACAGCCATGTCTGTCCACCCACTATGTGGCCCCTCAAAAAAATTCAAGATAAGGAAATTGTGCTGCCTTCCAAGGAAACCAGATCCCAGAGCTACCAAATGCCTTGCAGCCACACTGTAAGCATCCATTTCCGAGATGATTTGAAAAGGTTTAGTCGGCAGACACTAGTGTGTACACAGCACACGGGATCTGCTCAGTGGAGCTGTTGGGGGGGCCTCCGTATCCATCCCCCACAACAGGAACAGGACACCCAACCAAAGGTTCTCAGCTTGCAGGACTCAGGGTCAAAGTAGAGAAAGTCCTGGGCAGGTTGGGACCCATTGGCCATCATACACATGAATGAGACTCCATTTCTTTTTGCTTCTAACCACACATAGCTCCCACAGACAGGCACCACACTATGTGTGAACGCCTACCCTAACTCGGTGCCTACTATGTGCCAGGCCTTAGATGAAGGTCTTCTCTAAATCCCCTCTCACACCTCTCCCACCAGTCCTGCAACAGACCAACATGGCAGCCACCAGCCACACACGCCTGAGATGAAAGTGATTCATGATTAAATAGTATGCCAGGTCAGTTCTCCAGTCACACGAGCCACAGGTGGCTGATGGCTTCCTGAATCGGACAGCAGAGCATACGAAACATCCATTCTTCCAGAAAGCTTGGGCAGCACGGCTCAGACGATCTGAAGGTCCCACACGGCTGGGGTTGCCTCGTCATCTTGTTCCCACCCAGAGCTGAGCTAAGAATCAAATGATGATGTTTAATGGAAGTGCTGAGGACGGTAAGGTGTATAATAAACGCTAAAAATACCCATCTTTAAAAAATAATAAAGCTTCCCACAGTCGAGGCATGAGTGGTGACTAAGCAAGAGCTGGGCTTGTCTGTCTTCATGTGTCACCTCTAGGCCACTCTTCCTGAGACTAAGCCAGGCCAGCAAGCTAAGAAGCCTCTTGTGAGGTCAGGGTCCTTAGCCAGGGGCAGAGTTCTTGCCTGGCATTCAGGAGGCCCTGTGTTCTACCCCAGCACTTAACCTTAGTCACTTCATTTTTTTATTACATGTATTCGTGTGTGCACACTAGTGTGCATTCGCTGCGGTGTGCACTTCGAGGTCAGAGGACGACAGCTTGTGTGAGTTGGTTCTCGCCTTCTGTCCTGTGAGTCCCAGGATCGAACTCAGGTCGTCAGGCTTGGCAGCAAGCACTTTTACCCCCTGAGCCGTCTCGCTCACCCTCGTTCCTTTTATTTTTATTTATTTATTTCGACTTTTAAAGCAGGGTCTTCATAGCCCAGGCTGGTTTCAAACTTAGAATCCTCAAGTCTCCGCCTTGAGAACTGAAATTACAGGTGCAGGCTACCGCACTCATCCAAAGCCCTTAAAAAAAGAAAGAAAAGTCTAGTTCCTTTATTGTTCCCACCGACCGTGGTGTGGGAAGCCCCACTTACAGATGAGTGCGTCAAGACTCCAAGAGCCCATGTTCACACAGCCGGCCCCAAGGTGACCCCAACTCTGGCAGCGGTGAAGCCATGTTCTTGGCTCAGCAGCCCCTGCCTCCCGAGGCCTCCCTGGGAACCTCCGCCTCCGAGGCCAGCAGGAAACCAGCATTCTGGGCCTCCTCTGGCCGACTCATTATCGGGGATAATTTTAGACTCGGGTCCCACCCAAGCTCAGGCCTTGGAGGCGAGTCCCCATCTCCACAGGTGCCTGGAGCCGCTGGAGTTGGGGACGCCTTCTGGAACTCGGTAGAATCAGCATTAGCCACGTTTTTATGGCTCTCACTCTTTGTCACAGTTAAGCGTTTTTCCCTTTTTAAAGCCCAATTAATACTACCAGGCTGGAGCCGGGGCCTAACAGCTGAGTCACCCAACGTGCCCTCATGAGCCGCAGCTTTAGGCCCCCTCCAAAGCTCTTCTTGAGTTCCTCAGACAATTTCTTTCCTCTCTCACTGCCAGAGCAAGAACTATTTTGTCCTTTTGAACTGAACCACCCACTGTTTTTCACTTCTGTGGAGTACTCCCCTTTGCTGAGGGGGCGCTCCAAGGGGGGTGGGTGGGGAGCTTCCGCCCACTAAATTATCCAAGAGAACTCCCCAAAATAGAGACTCTCAGCTGGAGCTAAACTTGCCAGCATGTGAGGGGAAAAGGCAGAGAAGAAATGAAATCAAAGCAAAGAGAAGGTGTCCAGGTGGCCTCGGGGCAAATGGTCCAGGAGGCTGCTGCCACATCTGGGCTCCGGAGACTCTGAATCACCCGGGACCCTTTTCTTACATGTTCCCCTCCCAACAGCCTCATAAATAGACCTGCAGGTGTTTCTGCCAGGATGCCACTGGCTAGCACTGCCCCAGCTGGAGCTCTGTGCCAGGACTTAGGGCAGCTCCGATGGGGCGCTCACATGTCCCTTTGCTTGCTGCATGTGGAGCCCGAGTCATCTCCATTCAAACCCCAAATGGGCTTGTAAGCTTATCGACCCGCCTACGGTATCTGTCAAACAACGTACATGGAGCGCTTACTGTGTGATGGGCATTAACTCACTGAACCTTCTACCTCACGGGGATCATTTCATCAAGCAAAGAATGTAGCACAGAGAGGTTATGCAACATGCCCAAGGTTGCCCAGCCAGTAAATGGCAGAGGTGGGATTTGAACCTCTGCCACTTAGCTGCAGAACCCACCAGGTTTTTCTTACCCACCAGGCTTTTCTGCCCTTTTAATTGCTGTGAGAAGCATCCCATCAAAGATCCCTGTGCTCAGCCATGTGTGGTGGTGCTGCTTGTCTGAGATCCTAGCTCTTGAGGGGCTGAGGCAGGAGCAGTGCTGTGAGTTCAAGGTCAGCCTGGGTTACATAGCAAAACCCCATTTCAAAGCAATATCAACACCAAAGATTTCTGTGCTCAGCAGTTTCATGACAAGGCTAGTGGACAGAGAGGGAACAAGAGAAGGTCCTTATGGATTGTGTGAGCTGGGGATGCCGGAAAGGGATGGGCAGGTAGGCCTGGTACAGGGCCTCCCTTCCTTCCCTGTTGAATTTGGCGATTCCTCCAGCTCCAAACATCACCCAGAGACCTCTCAAGTCCCCACACCTGCCTCTGACCCATGTGACCTCCTTCCCAGGGGCTCTGCAGAGTCCTGGATGCTCCTGATAACCTCTGTCCCTCCCCTGAGGTCTGTCTCTCTGCATGACCAGCCTTCAGGAGACATCAGGTCAGGCAGGCCCTTGCCTCTGGTCACACTCACCTTCAGGATGAGTCTGAGTCCCACATGGTACCTCTAGAAACTCACTGTCCCCTGCAGCCAGCTTGGTGACCCACAGCTTTGGACTCCATGTTGCTGCCCTGAAGACAGACTCAGAGCCCGTCCCCTAGTTTCCCGGTGGCCTCCCTAGCCAGAGGCCCTCCTCTGGGAACTTCTCTCTCTGGCTACCTCAGCCTCCACTCCTGACTGGAGTCACCCTGCTCTGGCCCTTTCAAGGACATGCTTCTCTCTCCTGTCAAACACCCCCACCTTCCTTTGAGGAAGAAGAAGTCAGGGCTAAGCATGCTAGGTACACAGTGGGTGCTTAATAATGTCAGCTCAGAGCCATTGTGCCAGAATAGCCACCACACAAAGAGACCCCTGCTAGGTGTCCCCTCCCTCCAACAATAAAGTCTGACCACCATCACAATCTGCAGAAGCCCCTGGCCACCCCATCTTGGTGTCACCAGCCTGGTAGTGCAGTGGTTCTCAACCTGTGGGTCACGACCCCTTTGGGGGACTGAGTGATCCTTTCACAGGGGTCCCCTAAGACCATTGGAAAACACGGATATTTG
>CABHPP010138542.1:3929-19940 GCA_902168425.1 Peromyscus attwateri | reverse complement strand
ACACACACACACACACACACACACACACACACACACACACACACACAAGAAATTATGTCTCCCTGGCAAGGTGGCTTGGGGTGAGGTGAAATTATCATAGAGTTTGACCTCATGTCCTTTTTCAAAAGTCGTGGCTCCAGTTCTGTCTCCTCTTTCTGAAATGCCTTTCCCTGGCCAGTCCCACCCAACGGCCTCCTCCCTAGCGATCGTCCACATTACCCCAGCATAGCCCATCTCCTGCTGTCTGCAGTGACCACACATGGTACCTTCTGGCCTGGGGGCTTCGTGACTTAGATGTGAGACATCTCTAAGGATTATGAAACAGCTGTCTGCTTTGTGTGTGAGGAAATTGCAGCCAAAGACAGGGGTACAGAAGACATTGGGGGCAATTCCAACTGGGGGATATGGGATTATGGGACTGGGAATTCTTAGAATTGAGTTTCTCTCTTACACCAATAAGAAGACGACTCTAGACCGGCCCTCCGGACACTGGGCCTGCAATTCCACCTGTAACCACTAGGTGGTGTGAGGTTCTCAGGACATTATGATAGGAGCCCCTGCAAGGAAATTTGCCTGGTATCTGTCAGCACCCAGCTTTCCTCCAGTGCCAGGCCAGTCAGGCGGGAGCTTCAGTTTTGCTTCTCCCGTGCAAATTCTGTTCTTTCATAATGTGGTCGTTGTGACGTCTGTGGTGGCACTAACTGAAAGGCAATGCCCTGGACAGATTCTTCCATAAGCCCTGGAAGGTGGCAGTTGCTTCTCCTCCCTTCATAGCCGGGGGAAACTAAGCCTCAGAGAATCCTTCCCAAGATCCCAGGGCCGGCAGAGGCAGCCCAGACCTAAGTCTTCGGGCCCTAAGAACAGGCCTCTCTTTTGATCCTAAAGCTGGGGTGGAGTGTGGGACGCAGTTCTACATCTCTCCCAAGGAATATGAGAGGAAACAAATCACAATCTCAAACTTATTTCCCAGAAAAAATGAGGGTGTGTGCATGGGTTGGGGTCTACCCAGTGGTGTGGTTAGGCCATGGGTGATGGTGTTTCTAAGGGTTAGAATGTCTCTCCTGTTTCTTCTCTTGGGCCCAGAGCTCAGAATTGTGTGGACTTCTCCTACCTCTCCTGGCATCCCTGCCCCCTCCCATCTGCCACAGGCAGGCGACACCTGTATTATTGCTAAGGGTTAAAAAGCCTCCAAATCAATAAAACCCATTAATGAGTGTTGGTACCTCGAAGGCTACAGATAAATCCCCTCTAGCCCGTGAGTTCAGTCCCATAAAACAGCGCTCCCCTCTCCATCCCGGCATCCATCTGAAGGAAAATGTGGAGAAATTTTAAAAAGGTGACTAACTAATTGCCTGTAAAATAAAAGGCAGATGGAAGCTTTTATTACAGTCAGAGGAAGTCGGGAATATTAAGGTAAAATGTCAAATAACAATTGATTTTCCTTAGACATAAAGGGACGATTTATGGCTTCCTAGTTAGTACAAATGAGAAATTATTTGAAGTTCTAAAAAGTATGAGGAGAAATAAAGATTAAAGAGAAGATGAAATCATAGAGATTTTTTTTTCCCCTGGGAGGTGACTTCAGTGTCCCCAGAGACTAGAGTACATGTGGCTGGGGGGAAGGGGGGGCGGTGCCAAGACAGATCGGGTTTGGCTTGGCCGGACAAGATTCACCCTGGGGTATCTAAGGAGTCTGTGGTCTGCTTTCTGTTTGAATTAGGAAAAGGGAGCTTTGGGGAGAGAAGATGGTAGTCGGGACATTCAGACTAAGGAATCTGGGACTAGGGGAGCTGGGATTCTTGGAGAGGGGATACAGATCTTTCTCCCCAACAAGAAGATATTGGGGATCTATGTGAGGGAAGAGGGATTTGGTTCCCCCCCCCCCCCCGCCCATCCTTTTAGTGCGCCGGGGCGCCGTCTTGCTGGTCCCTTAGACAGCCATGGTCATGTATCTACCCCTTCAAGCTACAGTGCCACCTAAGGTCCCATGGTAGCTTTGCCTGATCAATGTCAGCCTGCTCTCTGAGTTCAGTGCTAGAAAACAGGAAAAGGGACTCGCTCCTTGACTGCCAGACCCTGTGCTGAGGCTGGTCTCGGCCTAGGTCTCTGAAATCCGATCTGAGAAAGGAACCAAGGGGATGTTGTTGGCTTTACAGATTCTCGCAACCACACAGGAAATGTGAAGAAAGGAGAGGTGGGAAGGGAGAGGCGGGTAATCCATGTGGGAACAGGCGCTCAGGACCCAGTGTGGAATCTACACTCCAGAGTGACCACACCCAAAAGTCACTGATAGAGGCTGCTGAGGGGGCGTGAATCCCCCGACACTTTCAGGGGCCCACATCGGGTCAGAAATGAGGTCTGAGATGGGGGAGACTGTGAGATGATGGGGCCATGGGTATGTGGGGAGGACACATAGAGTATGTCTGTGTGGGTGAATATGTATGTCTGCTAACCCACTAGATTTCTCCCACAAGTGCATTAACGGCTCCAAGTTCCCCAAAGAGAAGGGCTGGAGCCTGGCAAGTTTGCATAACATCCCCATAGTCAAGAGGTTGGAGGAAGTGGGGTTCATCCCAGAGCAGCCCATAGTCAAGGGGTTGGAGGAAGTGGGGTTCATCCCAGAGCAGCCTGACTCCAGGGTCCTGGCATAGCCTTCCTAGAGTAAGACACATGTGAGGCTCCAGGTTCCTGGGTCACCCGAGAGCAGGTTGATGGGAGATGTGGGTATCTGAGTATGTGCTTGGAACCCCCAAGTGGGCTAGGCATACCAGTGGCCAGACATCAAGAAGGGCTCCCTCCTGCAGTCACCCTGGGGGTTCATGAGTCTTGTCACTACCCCCAAGAGCCCAACAAAGGAAAAAGAACTCTACAGGCTGGTGCAGGCCCAAAATAGACATGATTAAGGAGAGGCATCTGCATTGTGGCTCCCTGGGCCATGAAAGGTGACCTGTCTCAGCATTTACTGAGTCCCAAGGAGATGCTGGTAGGGACATGCCTGGGACATAGGGTCCTGTGTCCTTAGCTATTTGGGTTAAGAAAAGTTTTTGAGAGGTGGTGAAAAAACTTGATCAGCTCTGTTCCACTAGCTGCTGCGACCTGCACAGCCAGGGACCGAGAACTGGCGAGGGACGTCGAGGTTAAGCATCACTCAGGACACACTGTGATTCTTCATCCAAAAAGAGCTCCTTTATTGACTATCCATCAGCCTTATATACCCTGCTACTTCCTACTCTCCATGGGGTCGGGGTGCGGTTCTCAGTTTCCCATCCGCATCCCAGCAGCTCAGCCAAACAGGAAAACCGCAAGCGAATCAGCAGAGAGCTGATTCTTGAAACAATGTTCCAGCAATAGCTATATCATAAACATCCTGTGACTTACTGACCACAGGAAAAGAGGAAGAACAAAAGGGCACTTAGGGCAAGCAAACAGGCTATGCACAAGGCCTGTTCAGCATCTGCTGCCAACAACTAGCCACTTCCCAAATAATCACTCAGTGACTTATTGTTAATTATAACTGTTTAGTCGATAGCCCAGGCTTGTTACTAACTAGCTATTACAACTTAAATTAACCCATTTCTATTAGTCTATGTGCTGGCCTGAGGCTCATGGCTTTTATCTCTCCTGCATGTCTTGTTTCCATTCTGGCTGGCTGGCAACTCCTCTGACTCTACCCTTCTTTTCCCAACATTCTCTCTGCCCCGAAAATCCTGCCTAGCCATCGGCCTATCAGCTTTTTATTAACAACGAGAGCAATACATATTTACAGTGTACAAAGATTGTTCCACAGCAGAGAGGAGATGGGGGAGATGAGGGAGCAATGGGGACCAGAGCAGGGTGACTTTCTCCCTGAGACAGGTGGGTCAGGCTTCAGAATAGCTTCAGGGGCCTCAGACACCAAGGAACCCACAGAAGACCCTATATAGCCTACCAAGAGAGATGAGTCCCTGGTGAGAAAAAAAGCAGCAGGCAGGTGGCGGACCATGGACTTAGGCGCTCTGGTTCAGATGAGCATCCTGAAGACAAGAATAGCCTGGGCTAACCCGAAGGAGGAGGGTCCTTCTTTAGGCATATGTGCAGACCACGTGTGGCTTTCTATGACTCAGTTTCCCTCCCAAACACTCTATTAATTTCTTTTTTTTCCTTTCCTTTCCTTTCCTTTTCTTTTTTTTTTTTTTAATGTGTAGCCCAGGCTGGCCTCATTCTCATGATTCTGCCTCCACCTCCTTCAGCAAATCCTACCAGAGTGCACCATCACAACCGGCCACTCTATTAATTTCCTACTAGCACAGTAATGGATGACCACAGATTTTTTAAACAACAGATATTACACATCTAGAGTCAGCTAGTTTTTCAGGCAGGGCAGTGGCAGGCTGCCTTCCTGACCCAGGCTCCAGGGGAGAACCCATCTCTTGCCTCCTCCGACTCCCTTTTCTTGGGGTCCCACAGCATGCTGGCTGCTTTTCGCTCTTCACTATCTTCCCATGGACTCCCTCTGTCCTTTATGAGATCCTTTGATTATTGTGGGTAATCCTTTTTTCATAGCCGTGTTTTTGGTGGGGGAGGTATTAAGACAGGTCCTTACTATGTAGCTCAAGCTGACCCAGAACTCAAAAAACTCCTGCTTCAACTTCCCAAGTGCTGGGATTACAGGTGTGTACTTCCTTTCACACCTGGCTTAACAGGCTTCGTTGAGTCACACTAAGAAGGCCTCTCTCGCCATCTAAGGTACCAGATTCACCTCAAGATGATTAGTAGCTTAGGTTGTAGACATCTTTTGGGGGGTCCTTGTCTCACATCAACATCCATGGCCTTAAGTAGGGTCCACCCCATCTCTGAGCCTTGGGTTCCCTAGCTGTGCAGTGAAGCTGTCTCCTCCAGCTCCTTCACTCGGAGTTTCTCTGTGGGAGGGCATCTCGGGGTAGTGGGGAGTTTTCATCCTATATTAGCCAAGTGGTGTGGGCTCCCTGTGTATGTGGAGTGTGTATTTAATCTTCTATATTTTGGATGGGTTCCTAATCCAATAAATGCTTAGGAAATTTCTATAGAACAGATTAATTTTTACTAGAAAAAAAAATAATTGGCCGATGTTAAGGCTACTGCCCTGACAGATCTGCCTTGGCCATCTATCTGAGAAATCGAAAGACCTGATCGGCTCACTCATAAATATGCCATCTTCCCTTGGGCCCTGAGAGCACTCCATGGAGGCTTCCCGCCGTGATTTATTCTTCATTAATAAGCTCTATGCTGTATTAGGATCAGATTTACGATTCTGCCTCGCTAATATTTCTGACATTTCATCTGAAAAGAATTCCAAATGAAATCGTGAAACATCACTGCTTCTCACCAGTGCTCCGACACTGCAGATCCCAGGGAGCTGCTGGGACAAGGTGGTCCAGGAAAGCGACAAAGGGTGTTTCGGCTTGGCTCTGGGGGGACCTGGCTAGGTCTACAAGCAGCTCAACAGGTGAGCAGCTTGAGGTAGAAGACGGCAGACCATAAGCACAGCAGGGATGGTGGCAATGGGACCAGCTGTGTTGATTAGTGGCTGACTGGGGTACCAGATAAAGGGATTCATTCATTTATTCATTCACTCGTTCATTCATTCCATGTGGTTTACTAATTCATGTCACTTGGTGCTTGGGACACAGCAAAGAGCAAAGACAAAGATCTCAACTTGTGTGTGTGATGCTCAGGCCTAGGGACAGGGCAACAGTAGAAAGGAGAACCACAAAGAAAGAAAATACCCTGTTCACGGGCACAAAGGGCCAGACTCAAACCAAAGCAAAACAAGCCGGTGTGATGGCACATACCTGTAACCCCAGCACCGAGGAGGCTGATACAGGAGGATTACTGTGAGTTCAAGAGTGGCCTGGGTGACATAGTGAGCCCCACCAAAGGAAAGAAGAGCAAGGTAGTACACACCGCTACAACTGGGGTATGGCTTCAACTCCTCTGCTCAGCGCACTGACACTCCCCCTCTCCTAAGCCATGTGACACAAAGGGACCTGTGTCCCACTGGCCAGCTTACAAAGGTCGGTCTCAGCCAGTGGTCTCTGTTCTCCCCCTGGCTTGCATACCACACTCACTGAGGGACCTTAAAAAGACTGTCACCCGGGTCCCCCTGCTGGAAGGTCTGATTCAGTCGGTCTGGATGCAGCCTTAGACTCAAACTTGGGGTCCATCAGGTACTCCAAGGCCAGGTTCAGGCATGAAAGGCAGACAGTCTGGTGTGGACTCCAGCACAGTCCCTCTGGCTTCCGTTTTCAGTGTGATGACCATCTGTTTCGTGCTTTCAGAGAGAAGCGTAAGCCAGGCTGGTCACCTGGAAACTCCACAGCTGATTCCCATGGAGGGCTCCAGGCCCCTCTACTCCCAGGTGGCCCTCCTGACCTCAGAGTAGCTCCAATCATCTTTCTCCCAGGCCATAGCCATTAAGGCCACTTGCTTAGTGACACAGAACTCAAATATAGAACTCTCCTCTTCCTCCTCCTCCTCCTGCTCCTCCTCCTGCTCCTGCTCCTCCTCCTCCTCCTCCTCTTCTCCTCCTTCTTCTTCTTGTACTTCTTCATTTAGGTTTTTTGAGATAGAGTTTCTCTGTGTAGCCCTGGCTGTCCTGGATCTCACTCTGTAGCCCAGGCTGGCCTCAGACTCACAGAGATTTGCCTGCCTCTGCCTCCCAAGTGTGGGGATTAAAAGCGTGTGCCACCTACAAGCCCACATTCAGTGGAGGGGGACTTCTGATACCACTACAGCTCACCAGCCCCCCAAAGAAAATTCCAGGCTCCCGAATGACACCTAGTCTGTGACCTACAGCATTGGAGCACCGTAGAACCAGCACCTACCCCACCCCCCCCACCCCCCACCCCACTCCACCCCACCCCTGGGTACTGACACTAAGCATGCAAAGGGAACAGAGCATGGGCCAGACTAAGGACCTGTGATTTGTCCTGGGAGACCCTGTGGTCACAGGGAAGACCACGGAGTCAGTGCTGTTACTTTGAAGTGAAAAGTGTGCCTGGAGGTCACAGTAGCCGAAGTGACCTCTTCATCCCTTAACAACCAATTTCATCATATTTATTTATTTTGTGGGCACACGGGTGCTAGAGCATGCCTGTGGAAGTCTCGGCTCTCTCCTTCCGCTAGGTAGGTCACCAGGCTTAGAAGCAGGTACCTTTGCCCACTGGGCCACCTCTGCCCGTCAATGGTCATTTCTGTCTTCTTGCTCGGCACCAAGGGTGGTGGGCGGAAGGTTAGTTGGCCACCCTCATTCTGCTCACAATGGGGCTCCACGGAGAGACAGCTGCGCTGGTGTCCACTCCATCCCCACCCAGAAAGAGACAAAAAGTAAGTGAAGGATAGGGGCCAGAAGGGAAGCAGGGAGAGGCTAGCTACAGAAGTCCAGGTAGGCTTCCTGGAGGAGGAGGAGGGCAAGGTTGAGGGAGTGAGGTCTGAGACAGGGTTTGGGGGTGTTATGAAGGGATGCAGATAGAGGATGTGGGAGGCTACGAGGGGGCTGGTTCCAAGCCAAGGTGAGCTCTGACCCCAGATTCAGGCAGGCCCTTGAACATCAGCTCTGGGGTCACAATAGCTCCCTAAGTAGCAGAATATCTTGAGACTCCAAGGAGGGACCAGAGCAGGACTGGGGAGGTGGTGGCCAGTCACAAGGCCAGTACTGGCAGACACAGAGGCTCCTGTCTGGTTGCACGGGATGGAGATGATCAAAGTTGTCCGAGCCTCATTCAGGCTCATTCCATTCATGCAGCTCAGGAACACTTCTGGAAGGGTGGGAAGACCAGGAGAGGCCAAGAATGGGGGAAGCACTGGAAACCTCAGTCCTGGCACGTTGCTACTCTTTGGAGGACTCTCAGAGGTGGTGGGGGCAAGAATGAGAGAGGCCAGTAGGCAGCCCTTGCGTGACAACCAGACCCATCGGATACCAGCGTGGACCCAGAGAAGGGACGAATCAGAGAAACGACAAGATTAGAAGAATGTGTGGGAGATGTGTGCAAGCCTCACTTTGCAGAGGTGGGAACCAGAGTCCAGAGAATCTGTGTGACTGGTCCGAGGTCACACAGCTTGGAGGAGCTGAGATGTAACCTGCATCTACCTGGATCTGAGCCCATGTTTCTGCCTTGCTCTGCTCCCTCTTCCCAGTGGGTTTTGGTTTCATCGGGCACTTCTCAGCTACCAAAGGGGCCTTTCCAAACAGTGACATGTAGACATGCATGCGGCTTTGCATGCCTGCTCCAAAGCTGCTTGCTCACTGGGTTGGGCACTTGAAAATGGAGTCCTTGGTGCTTATTAATTCAGGGCCTCTCCTCCTCAGCACTGCCATTTTGGACCAAATGATTATCGTTGTCGTGTGCATGTGTGTAGTCAGAGGACACCTTGGTGGGTGTTGTATCTCTCCTTCTACGGTGTGGGTCCTGGGTGTCCAATGCAGGTCATCAACCATGCAGCAAGAACCATCTTGAGGATCTCCAAATTTCGTCTTTTCTAATTCCTAATTCCTGGAGGATTGGTTTCATCAGTTGTCTAGAAAAGCCCAGCAGTTTGGATAGTTGGTGCCAAGAAGCTCTGAGAAACATTCCAGTGCCTCTCATTTCTATGCTCGGGGTTCTTAGGCGTGGTAGAATTGTTTGGGCCTAAAAACCACAGACCTCTTATGTCTTTGAGGTCCTGATTCTCTAGGTGGGGGTCAGGCCTGGCACCTGAGTGCTTCTAACACCTAACACACAATGCAGACCACATCTAAGACTAACCTTCTGGTCAAGAGCTCATCCATCCTCCCAGGGAATTAGGGCCAAGGTGCCACTGTGCAGTTCCACAAATGACCACCAGGTGGCAATCTCCAGCCGCAGTTCTCGCAAGGGACGCCTGCTGGAAGTAGCGGTGGCCTCCTGTAATAGCGGCTTTTGCTGGTGAGCCAGCATTTCACATCCTGGCTGCTTGTCCCGCACAGACTCCATACCGATGTGAACGCCCCTTTTCTTTGTCTCTGTCTTCAAGCCATTCCTTTCAGCAGCCGAGAGCTGGGGGCTACCAATGAAGCCAGTATAGCTGTGACTGTGTCTGGAATCACTCAATGACTAGCACCCAAAGGGACTTCAGAGGGTTGGGAACTGGCGTGTGTGTGTGTGTGTGTGTGTGTGTGAAATTAAAAACAAAACGGTGGGTGTGATCTTGGACAAGCTCCCTAACCTCTCTGCCTCGATGTCTTCATTTGTAAAAGGGATAACAATGTCTTGCTTGTGTAGTTGTTAAAAAGAGACAAGTGCACTTCAGAGATGTTTCATTAACAAGCTTGTGTTTTACACCAGGGCAGACAGGGACTTGATGAAGGCAAGTGGCTTGCCCAAGTCACACTGGGAGAGAGTGGTGGATTTGTGTCTCATTTCCTGTTTCCTGACCCTGAACCTACCAGTGTGTGTGTGTGTGTGTGTGTGTGTGTGTGAGAGAGAGAGAGAGAGAGAGAGAGAGAGAGAGAGAGAGAGAGAGAGAGAGAGAGAGAGAGGGCATTCATGTGGAGGCCAGAAGTCAACCTCAGGCGTTGTTCTCAGAAGCTGTTCATCTTGGTTTTGTTTGTTTGTTTGGTGTGTGTGTGTGTGTGTGTGTGTGTGTGTGTGTGTGTGTGCAGTGTTTGTATGTGCAGGTGGGCATGCATGTGTCATGACGTAAGTGTGGAGGTCCGAGGACCCCTTTGGATGTCAGTCCTTATCTTCCATCTTGTCTGAGACAGTCTCTCTTGTTCACTGGGGCGCACACCAGGCTAATGACCCTGAGATGTCTATTTCCTGTCTCCCTTTAGGGGTGTGCCTTTGAGTGCAGCTCCTACCTGGGCACTAGAGATCCACACTCAGATGGTCAGGCCTGTACAACAAACATTTTACCCACCAAACCATCTCCTTAGCCGCGGCCTTGTTTCTGAGGTGCGATTGTGCAAGCTCACAGGCCCAGCTCTTTCCTTGGGTGCTAGGGTGGAGCTCAAATCCTCGTGCCTTTGAGGCACGTGTTCAGTGGACAAAGCTATTTCTCCAGTCCTCTTGCTGTTCAGTGTTCTGGTTTATTTCCATAGGGAAAAATCAAAACTCCAGCAGACAGGACAAATCACAGTGAAGCGCAGCTTTTTCTGTAGAGAGCTCTCCCCTGAGAGCAGAAAGGCCTCCTGCTGGCTTGGGCTCAGAGCTCCTAGTGAGAGCCTTCCTTTGACTTCGGGGGTGACAATAAATGTCTACCCTAAGCCATGGTCTTTGCCTCTCTGCAGCCAGATGAGATCAGAAGAACGGTGACTAGTCCCGTGTCAACCCTTAGGGGGACCAGAGAGCTGTGGGATCCATCTCCCACCCCGCAGGGAGCTGCTCTCTTAAGGAAGTCGGGGCCCCAACACTCCAGCCCAAACTGGGATGGGGGGTGGGGGAGGCTCAGAAGTCTGCTTTAGGTTTTGGAGAAATCTTTTCCTCATTTGTAAATAAAGGGAATTAAGTGACATTATTTGGAGCATCCTTCTGACTCCCAGGATCCCTGTGTATTTCTATCAGCTACGGCCAAGAGCATCCAAGGGAAGGCCAGCACGGGAGGCAACCACTGTGAGTAAAGGATAATATTTACTTCCCATGCTCACATTCATCAAGGCGCCTTGGCATCTGTGCCCTTATGGAAACACCGGCTGGGACAGAGAGCCCCAGCTGTCCTCTGAAATGGATCTGCCTCTTGTACCCTACCCCCCCCCCCCCCCCCAAGGCTGGTCTCATTTGCCGTCTTCATTTTTAGACACATTCCAAACTTTTTAGCAAATTACAATGTTTGCCAACTGGCCGTCTGGGGCCCAGGAGAGAGTATTTATAGCACACTGGGACGCTGCCATCCCCGAGAAGCCTGGTAAGAAACTAGACCAGTGCTGTGTCCAGGAGTGGCATCCTGTGGTCTGGGGGAGAATGCGGTTCCAGGAGCAGAGAGCTAATATGGACCTGGGGTCTTTGGAACATCAGAGGCTGCCTTCTGCTGCTTCCAGGATCTCATGATGCATCAGTGCAAGCTCAGCAAGGTCAAGACTCACCACGGGTCAGCTCTTGATCATGGGGGTCATCCCCACATCTCCATTCATTTCCTCCATCTCATATTCCTTGAGGCCTGCATTCCTTGGAGGGTCAAGTCACCATGGCCAGCCTTGATTTTTCCCTGTCAATACAGAGGGTGGTTGTAAGTTCCATGTGCCTCTAGCCATGTGCATGAAACTCCAGTCATTCCTATCATGCAGCAGGTGCATAATAAATGTGTTTGTGTTCCCATCCTGCTCAGTGCTGGGTGCTGTGGCACTCAAGGGGGAAAACCAGAAATACATACGGTCTTTCTTTTCCAGATACTCTGTCCCAGGTTGGGATCCAGGATGCAGATGAGGCACATCCCAGGAATAGCAACAGGCTATCCACCATCATACCACATGTTGCTGTGTACAAACAAATGCTATAGCATTGGAAGGTCCTCATGGCTTCCTGAGGGACAAATGTGCAATGTCCTTCACTCCAGAAAGTGATGCGCATCAGGGAAGCCAAGAGGCTTGTGCGAGGTCACACAGACAGCTGGGAAAGAGCTGGGACTCCGGCCCCTTTCCTAGGATTCAGTTCACCATTTTGATTGGCTCTCTGGGACCTACAACGCTGAGCCTTCCAGGTCCGTCTCATGCCCCACTTTCCATTAAGAGCTCCTCTCAACCGGAGAGATGGCTTGGTCTTAAAGGTACTATCCGTGGAAGCCCAATGACTCAACAACAGGGACCTGAGTGACCTGAGCTCACGGCGACCTGAACTCACGCCCTGGACCCCACAGTGGAAGCAGAGACCCGATGCCATAATATTATTTTCTGACCTCCACACCAGTTGTCACGTGCACACACAGACAATTAAAAAACAAACAAACAAAACCCCAACAAAACAGAACAACCCCCAAACCAAAAGACCCTAGAAGATCTCTGGGCTCTCCTTATCCCAACTTCCACAGGGGTACTGAGGCCACCTCAGCAGCCTCTCCCCGCCTTATGCTACGTCATTTTCTTTGTTGCTTTGCTCTCTGCATTTTCTGTGATCAGAATGTAGCTCGAGTTTTCCTGCCTGGCCCACGGTCAGGACAGATCTGTCACCCGCCAGTCCCACAGCCGCTCAGACCCAACCAAGGAAACACAGAGACTTATATTGCTTACAAACTGTATGGCCGTGGCAGGCTTCTTGCTAACTGTTCTTATATCTTAAATTAATCCATTTCTATAAATCGATACCTTGCCACGTGGCTCGTGGCTTACCGGCGTCTTCACATGCTGCTTGTCATGGCGGCGGCTGGCAGTGTCTCCTCCCACCTTCCTGTTCTCTCAATTCTCCTCTCTGTTAGTCCCGCCTATACTTCCTGCCTGGCCACTGGCCAATCAGTGTTTTATTTATTGACCAATCAGAGCATTTGACATACAGACCATCCCACAGCATCAGAAGGCACTGCATTTTTCATTAAAAGGGAAATCTTTGGCTGGGGATATGGCTCAGTTGGTGGAACACTTGACTAGCATACATGACGTGTGCATGAGGTGTGCATGAAGTGTGCATGAGGCATACATGAGGTGTGCATGAGGTATGCATGAGGTGTGCATGAAGTGTGCATGAGGCACACATGAGGTATGCATGAGGCACACATGAGGTGTGCATGAGGCACACATGAGGCATGCATGAGGTGTGCATGAGGTGTGCATGAAGTGTGCATGAGGCATGCATGAGGCATACATGAGGCGTGCATGAGAGTTGCATGAGTCTCTGGGTTTGAGCCCCAGCACTGCATAAGACTCAATGTGATGAAGCACACACCTGTAATCTCAGCACTCAGCAAGTGGAGGCCAGAGGCTTAGAAGGTCTGGGTCATCCGCAGCTACTTAAAGAGTTTGAGGCCTTGAGGCCAGCCTGGGCTACATAAGGCCCTATCTCAAAAACAAGACAAAACAAAGGCACAAAGCAAGATAGTCAATAGTCACCGAGGCTTAAGTGGCCCAGCCTCGAGGGAGGGGTGGGGAGAGGGACAAAGTGTGGGTGGAGGGGCTACCCAGCGGACCTCAGGGACCAACTCTGCTGACTGTCCCCTAGCACCCTGGACAGGGTTTTGCACATAGCCCACCCCATTTATTTTTATTTTATTTATTATTTTTGAGACAGGGTCTCACTATGTAGCTCTGGCTGGCCTGGAACTTACAGAGATCTGCCTCTTTCTGCCTCCTGGGTGTTGATATTAAAGGCATGCACCGCCATACCCAGCCCTTCTTATTTTGTTATTTGAAATAGGCTCTTGCTATGTAGCCTACGCTAGCCTTGAACTCATGACCCTCCTGCATCTGCCTCCTGAGTAGGGGACTACAGATGTGCACCACCAAGCCCCTCAGTAAAGAACTCTAGACTGAAAGGCTCCACCTGAGTAGACACCTAGAATGAAGCGAAGGTTCAGTGGGGAGGGGCGGGGTCCCCACTGGCAGGAGCGAGGGTCTTCAGGACCTGGGGGCAGGTAGCAGTACCTGCAGCATAGGCAGCCAAGGACAGAATGTCAGGGCTCAGAGCCCTTTAAGAGGACCCGAGGAATAGCTGGGAGAACAGAGCTGAGGCCCAGGGAGTTTCAGAGCAGGTTAAGAAGAGGAGGAGAGGCAGAGTTGGGATGTCAGGGAGGTGGGGGGAGTCCGGACAGGGAGGTTCCCAGAGATGGGGAGAGAAAATGGGGAAATGAATGAGAGCAGAGAGAAAACCCCTAGTTGGTGAGCTTGAATGTGGCTGACGCTGGTGCTCTGGGAACAGATCCCAAACCTGGGAGCTCGGCCAAACCTTTTCTCACACACTCTGGCTCTTTCCTCAGGCAGCGGGCAATGGGTTTTTCTAATAAAGTTCCAAGTCCTTCCCACAGGATCAGTCGCCATGCCCATCACCCCCGACTCCCCCGTCCCCTGTTGGCTCCTGCTCTGGCCACACACAAGCTTCCTCAGGGCCTTTGCACTGGCTGTTTCCCCTGCCTGAAATTCCCTGCCGTGGATAACACGGATGATCGGGCTTCCAGATCTGTGCTTCCAGGGAGGGGCTCAGCCTTGGCAGGCTGCTCCAGCTGCAGCGCACTCAAAGCTTCTCTCCCTTTCTGCTTACTCTGTCTTCCTCCTCCTATCACCAGCCAACAGCGTGCATTTCTGGTTGGCTTGTTTATACTTCCGTTTGCCCAGCTTAGTCAGCTGAGACGAAACAGTGCTGGGTAACAACCACGCCCAAGATCAAAGGCCACAAACGGCAAACACTGGCTTTTCTCACCGGCAAGTCCATAGGTGGTCAGGGAAGGACAGCTCCAGGTTGGGGCGGGCTTGAGCTCTATTCCTGTGTCTCTGCAGTTTCTTTGGGCCAGCTGGCCCCTAGCCACCGGCTTCTCAAGGAAACTAGTGGGAATCTCAAAGTCAAGGTTTAGGGGGCAGGATTAGAAGAAGATCATCACACACCACTAACATCCTAAGTAGACCAGTGTCTCTCATGGCCGTGTTCCGTACTGAGAACAGGTGTGGACTGTTGTGGAATATTCCTTTACACTGTGTGAAGATGTGTCACTGGGATTGGTTTAATAAAGAGCTGAATGGCCATTAGCTAGGCAGGAAGAGGTTAGTTAGGTGGGACTTCTGGGTGCAGAGAGCTCTGGGAGGAAGAAAGGAGGAGTCGCCAGCTGGACGCAGAGGGATCAGACATGCAGGAGGAGAGGTAAAAGCCATGAGTCATGTGGCAACACGTAGATGAATAGAAATGGGTTAAGTTAAGTTATAAGAGCTAGTGGGACAAGCCTAAGCTATAGGCCGAGCTTTCATAATTAATAACAAGTCTCCACATCATTATTTGGGAGCTGGCTGGTGGGACAGAGAAAGACTCATTACAGTGGACTCCACACTGTAGTGGAGAAGGAGAGAAGGTACAGGAACTCCCCTGACAGAATACAAGCAATGCCATCTTCCAGTAGAACACAAATGCCATGGGGCTGGAGCTGGTCTGCACCCGGCTTTATCCCCTCACCTAAAAGAGAAGAATTCTTGCTATACCATAAAGCGCAATAATCATTTGCCGAGTGCCCCTGTGAACTCCCCTGTCATCATTCTATGATGACAGGCTGTCCCTTTCCTTACAGCTCTGGGCCTGAAAGGTTGGGGACTTCCCACCTCCCTACTATAACTCTCTTGTACCCTGAACTCTGACAAAATATGGGGGGCCCTCCCTTGCTCCTTTGAGACCCCCAAGTTCAAAAGCCTCATGGCATCCTGTCCACCTGCACTCCCGCCCTCAGGGACCGCCCCCATCCCAGAACCAGCCACCTGGGGTCCTGGGAGCTCAAGCTTGACCTTGCTTTGCAACCTGACCACTGTGTTTCACTGCCCTTATCTGAGCATGGGCTCTCAGCCAACTGCAGGGTTCTATTATAGGGGTCGGAGGTGACCATTATCTGGACCCCCGACTGTTGAAGAGCTGGCCAGGCCGCATTGGAAAAGGAAGAGGTGACCACGAAGCGTAGTGTTAGCCAGTTGATGAGAACTGAGAAGGGTTTGAATTGTCAGATGGTGTTGACCTTAAATACCCACAAGAAAATGGCCTTGAATGACTTAGGGGGATGAGGAAGGTTGTAATTGTTGCAACTTTCAGGAAAATAGGTGCTGAGCATGATAATGTAGCTGAAGACACCCACACACACCAAAGGAGAAGCTAAGGCCCCAGGGCAGAATGTCAGCGAGAATCTAGGAGACAGGATTGCTGTTTATATTCTTGCAACTTTCCTGTACAGTTGCAACTTCTAAATAATAATATTTAATGGGAAAATTCAAACTGCAGCAACCCGAGTTCGAGTCCTCAGAGCCACCTAAAGCCAGACTCAGTAGCATGTGTCTATAATCTCAGAGCTTTCACAGCAAGATGGGAGGTGGAGACAACAGGAGTCTCTGGAAGCCAGCCTGGCATGTGTAGCAGTGAATAACAAGCAGAC
>CABHPP010138541.1:27303-43092 GCA_902168425.1 Peromyscus attwateri | reverse complement strand
GACAAATCTTTACAGTGTACAAGAGCATTATCCCACAGCATCTCCCCTTTTAGAATGCTGGTTAAAAAAGCTAAACAAAGGAGATTAGATTCAGGTTTTTTTTTTTTTAAAGAAAAAAAAAAGGTGGTGGTGGGGGAAATGCTGTGGGATAATGCTCTTGTACACTGTAAAGATTTGTAACTCCTATTTACTTAATAAAGCAATGATTGGCCAGTAGCAGGAAGGAAGTGGAGGCAGGGTGACCAGACTAGGAGAATTCTGGGAAGAGGAAAGGAGAGATGGAGTTGCCAGCTAGACACAAAGGAAGTAAGAGGAGAATGCTGGACTGGGAAAAGGTACCAAGCCATGTGGCTAAACATAGACAAGAATTATGGGTTAATTTAAGTGTAAGAGCTGGTTAGTTATAAGCCTGAGCCATAGACCAAATAGTTTATAATTAATATAAACCTCTGTGTGTTTATTTGGGACTGAAGAGTGTGGGACCAGGTGGGACAGAAACTTCCATCTACAACAGTATATCTTTGGTCCTTTTATCCCTAGGTTGAAGATGAAAATTCTTGCTAGACTCGTTGTAGTGAGGTAATAAATATTTTTAAAAATATGTGAACATGATACAGCAATGTGAGGTCTGTGACAGTGGCCATGATTTCTTTGAGTTGAGGAAAGAAGAGTTAGAGGGTCATAAGTGATCAATGCTAAACACAATACAGAACTTCACAAGAGGCTATCACAAAGCTGCCAGGTTTTATTAGTCTGTCCAGAGATGAGGGCGGCTCGGTGGTGATGGGCTCATGCTAGTAACACAGGTCATCAACGCTTGAATAAAGGTGTTATGAATAAATAATGGAGGCCACTGTGTTTCTATGGAGAAGACAAAGACTCATTCCAAGTTTAGCTTGGTGAACCAATGAATTGATTGTAGCCAGTTACAGGAGCGAAGGCTAGAGGTTGCTTCTCGGTGCAAGGTTGACCTAAGGGCAGCTGTACCACTGAAAAGTCTGCCTCAGCATAAGTGGTGGATCACAAAAGCTGCGTGCCTGGAGGGCCCTGCACAACTTTTGAACAACTCACTGGGCCAGACTCCTCTTCTCTCCAGCCATTTTTGTAGCTTATATAACCTTGGTGAGAGACAGTGTGAATCTTGCACTATGCTGAGAAGACGCAGGAAGTTCCTGAGTGTCTGTGTGAGTTTTTGTTTATTTTTCAATTTTACAAAAGCTAAAATCATCTGGGAAGAGTAACCTCAACTGAGAAAATGCTCCCATTGGATTGTGTGTGGGCAAGTCCACAGTGCTTTCTTTTTGATTAATGATGGAAGGGGGAGTGGACCCAGCCCAGGGAGGGTGGAGAGGGCACGGAGGTGCCACGCCAGAGCAGGTGGTCTAAGTTATGTGAGAACAGGCTTAGGAAGCCATGTAGAGCAAGGGCCTGCAAGCAATGCTCCCCCATGATTTCTGCTTTAGTTCCTGCCTCTGGGTTCCTGTCCTGCTTGAATTCCTGCCCTGACTTCCCTCAGTGATGGACTATTAACTGGAAGTAAGCGATGAGATACATCCATGCCCTGTCCCCTAAAAGTCGTCCTTGGCCATGGTATTTTTATCACAATAATAGAAACCTACAGCAGCAGAAACCTAATTAAGACGCAGAGCTTTGTAAGATGCACAGACTGTCTTCCTTCCAAGGAGGTTTCCCTCAGAGGAAATGGATACACAGCAGAGGCAGCCCCTGTTTACCAGTGGCAGTGCTTCGGTCTACTACCTAAGGGATCCTTTTCATTTGCTATGGTGGCCAGAAGGTTGCTTCATTTTTATTGAAAAAAATTAGATTTATTTATTTTATTTTACATTTTGCAAGCATGCATGCATGGCCTACACCTGGTGCCTGTGGAGATCAGTAGAGGACACTGAATCCCCTGGCTCTGGAGTTACAGCTACTGTGAGCTGCCTTGGGGCTGCAGGGAATTGAACCCAGTTCCTCTGTAAGAACAAGGGTTAACTGCTGAACCTTCTCTCCAGCCCCAGAAGGTTGTTCTATTGAAAGGGAACTTTTAGTGTCTACGGTCGGATGCACCAGTAAATAACTAGCACAGAGAATTAATTTATTAAAGTGATATCGACAACATTTGGAATCCTGAATGATGAGAGAATCAAGCTTTGGCACGCACCTAAGAGCGGGGCTCCAGATCATGCCTCAGGACGGGCATGGTGGAGACAGTGCATCAGCCAATAGGCACTGAACACAGAGAGGCGTAAGTTGTTGAGCTACCATATGGTCAGTAGGAATAATCGATGCTCACCACAGTCCAGTCCTTTGCTGTGCAATGGTAATAGACACGTTCCCTCATAGGCTAAATAATCTGCTGAGTAAAATGTACCACCTCCTGAAATCTTGCACATTCTCACTGTGTCCCATCAAAAAAAAAAATAACCATCTCTTGACTTTCTAGATACTGCATTTAGCTTCTCATCCTGATCTTCGCTTGAGGTCTTCTTCTATTCCTAGGGAAGGAATGCCCATGTTAATAGTCAGTACCTCAAAACAGGACAGCCTGGAGCTATTGGGACATGAAACAAAAGAAAATTGCTATTTGTTCATTGGTCACAAAAATGTAATTTATGGACACACACATCACCCCATATTCATTCCTACCTTGGAGGTAAACAGGACCACTGGTTCAGAGCATATAACTAGTAAAAAAGTACAGATGCTCCCTGGTTCATGATGACTGACTTACAATTTTTTACTTATGTGGGGCAAAAGCAACATGCTTTTAGTAGAAGTCAGTGTTGGAACTTTGATCTTTTCCCAGGCTAGCAACATGCAACACAAACTTCCTCAGGATGCTGGGCAGTGGCAGCAAGCTGTAGGTCCATCAGTCACTTGTCAGAAGACTCAGAGCTGGCACCCTACTGTGTTCAGAGTTGCTAAGTGTTGGAAGGTTGAGTGTACTAAATGCCTTTTCATCTCACAAGATATTTGACTTCTAATATGCATATCAGAGTGTAATCCTTTTGTAAGATGAGAAACAGTTACATGATAGCTTTGCAAGATGTTGTCTCCTGGCTGCCATGGAACAGTTTTTTGTTTGTTTGTTTGTTTGTTTTTTATAGCTCACTTCTCTAAATATGACCAATTCTAAGCAATACAGTACATGGTAAAACAAGTTCAACATCCATAGGAGATTCAGTTGCTTAATCTATTGCTCTAAACTGAGCTTCTTGCTCCATATCAAGTTAGTATAGGATGCTGTGGTGGAGGAAATGGCTCTCCACGGATCCAGTTTGATTCATTGGCAGCCATCTCCAATCATCACTGCTGTGATTGCCCTAGTGAAACTCTATTTGGATTTTTTTTTTTGTAGTTTTTCAGAGGTCTGTAAATGGACAAAACCATTTGAATAGTATCTAGAGAATGTGCTGGATTATGCCCCGTACTGACAGGATACATCAGGTACATTCTGAGCTATGGCTTTTGTCTCCATCAATGTGTATGTGTGTATGTACCCTTCCTCCTGACCCAGATAATGAAGACACACTTGGCATTGAGTTCTCTCAACAAACTGCACTCTGTGAAATCCTGGGCATGTTGTCCTCTTTTTCTTCAGTCTCAGAACCTTGAAGCTGGTTCTTATACACTGGAACCAAGTTCTTCTAGAACAAGGATTTAATAAACCCATGGATTGGGTGAAAGTTAAATCACGGCAGACAGGAAAACTATATCCAGGCATATATGTCTCTGAGGTATTGAAGCCCGATGGGGGTTTTAGTTTGGTTGATGTTGCAGGCAGATTAGTAGAACCTGGAACCTGGCCATCCCTGGTGCAGGGAAGACTAATACTGATGAGCCCATGCATAGACCCCTCCCTGGCACAAACTATCCCCACAGTCTAACCACCGTGTTTACGAGTCCATTGAAAATATCAGTTTAGGTGTGGAAAGTGGATGATAATACCCACAAGGTAGGACAATTTTTGTTCTTGAATTCATGGCTGGAATGATACTTAATTAACCCCAAAGAGCTCAGACTCTACAAACACCTATAGTTCCATCCATTTCTAACAGGGCCTATTATAGCAAGCCCAAAATACACTTTTCCCTAAAGGTGATTAGCTCTTTCATTTTCTTTGAAAGTGTAGGGATTGTTTTTCTGGGGATGGTATGCAGAGGCACAGAATGGCTCAGGGTTAGACATCCTACCATGGGCCTTCCAGCAATGTATCCTTTAACAAAACTGGGCTGCTTGGTCTTTATATCAAGAAGGTTGGAAAAGCACCCATATATATATATATGTCTGTCCGGTGTTTTTATAAAATGTAGCTCTTAATGCGTGTGTGTCCCCAGTCACAACAGTGCAGATTAAGTTTCAACAAGGTTCTGCACCCAAGATCTCTATCTCAACAATGTAGTTGAACACTATGTGCTTTCATAAGATGAACAGACACATAGTCAAGGTCTCTGCAGAATGATTTGGGAGCTGAAATATCTTTGAGGCAGTACCCTGAAAGTAGAGACTGCTACTTAATACATTTTGACTTAGAACTTTCAATTTTACAATGCAGTGGAAACAGTGAAATTCAATCGAAACTGTAATTAAATTTTATAATTTTAATCTCTTCCTGGGATAGAGACATTGAGTACCTAAAGGTGCTGGGCAGTGATTGTGAGCTGTAGCTCCCAGTAAGCCACTCAACTACCAGGACAAGCAACTAATGACCTACAGTGTACTATGTTGCTGAACTGTGATGTGTGGTAGGCTAGGTGCATTGAATACATTTTTGACTTAAAATATTTCCAACTTCTGATGAGTTTATCAGGTTGTAATTTCTTTATAAGTGAAGGAAAATCTACATACCATTCTATCTTATTAGGTCAAAGCAAACTATGCCTGGCATTTCATGCTTTGAAAGACAGAGATGGATAGCTGCATTTCAGATGTCGTTAAGATGCATGTATACTTTTAAAAGATTTATTTACTTTTATTTTAGGTTTATGAGATTTTTGCTTGCATGTATGTATGTGCACTATATGCATGCCTGGTGCCCATGAAGGCCAGAAGAAGGCACTGGATCCCTTGGAACTGAAATTGCAGATGGTTGTAAGCCACCCTATGGATTCTGGGAACAAAAGCCAGGTCCTCTGTAGGGGTAGCAAGTGCTCTTAACTGCTGAGCCATCTCTCTCACCCCAGATGGGTCTGTTTGCTTCATAGGACAGGCATGCTTGCTTGAGAGAAGAGATCAGATGAGTGGTTATAATTAGAATAGCTCCATGATTGGCCTTATAATAAATTTCTATCATTATCCAAAATATATCCAGTTTTAATAATGACCAAGCTGTCAATCAAATGAGAATGTGAAAGTATGTCTTTTCAGACCCACAATAATGGGGTCTTTATGGCTTAAATTGACCAAGTACTATGAAGTGCATTGTGCACCCCCTAAGTTCGTATGTGAAGCCTTAGCCTTGCTTCACAGTATTTGTGAGAAGCAAGCATAAAATGATTGCTCTTGGAGAGAGAGTCCTTAGAAAGTAGTTAATATTAAAGGAGACCATAAGGCCCTTATTCTATTGCACTGTTGGTCTTTAAGCCAGACTCACTCACTCTCTGCGACCCCCCCAGACACATGTGTTCACACGTGCCATGAAGCATACACAGTGTGAAGAAACAGAAAGGCCATGTGAACACACAAGGAGATGGCAGTCAGCTGCAAGCTGAGGGAAAGGCCTCAGAATGAAATCCACCTTGTCGACACCTCCAGAGCTGCAAGGGATGCGCTTGTCTTGCTGAAGCCGCCCAACCTGGGATACGTTGTTAGGAGACCCAAGCAGACTAAGGCCTCAAAGGTGGAACATTGCTCCCGACTTACCCCTTCGGTGGAAGAGGGCAAGAATCCAGTAAGTGGACTGTGAAGACAGACCTTGGAGCAAATCTATTCTCATGTCTGTATTCACGATCCATAAGAAACCAGGGCAATAAAGCTGGGGTAGGTTTGGGCTCCCACTGAGTTCCCTGCCAGGTAGAACTCAAGTGAAATCTATTTGGCATAGGACTTGCATAACACACGACAGGGAATGAGAGCCAAGTTTGGTGCATGGACATTAGTGCTGCTCAGGGTCTAGTGTCCTGAATACGTTAGCTGTTTCTTTTTCTCTTAGTAAATAACCACAAAGTCCTTTAAGAAGCCACAGGATGATATTACAGTACAAATGTGTTAATTACATGCCCTTCCGTAAGTAATAGCAACCTACCTAACTATCCTTTCAAGGGCTGGTAGGGTTTAAATTGACCCC
Source organism: Peromyscus attwateri (assembly GCA_902168425.1). Taxonomy (NCBI): domain Eukaryota; kingdom Metazoa; phylum Chordata; class Mammalia; order Rodentia; family Cricetidae; genus Peromyscus; species Peromyscus attwateri. Next base: position 36,803 of record CABHPP010138541.1, on the reverse strand, counting down.
CTCTTTTTAAAAAGGTATTTTTTTATGTTGCTTCATATACAGCCTTTATTTATATAATACTTAATGCTTGAGGGTTTTGCCAATTAAATAGCAGTTTCTTTATAATGTAGTCTTTATTTTTGTTCTTAGGTTGGTTTTTTTCAATGTGTCCCTGGATCCAAGTTATCAATATAACCTGGGGAGTTATTTGAAATGCTAATCCTTGGTTCCCATCCACATTTACTGAGTCATGAACTCCAGGGATGAGGCCCAGGCATCTATCCTGTTTTTATTTATCTCTTGTGCCTTACCAAACTTTCCTGGTGTTTACAAAGTCTCAGAACTGCTGTGTTTGTTATTTATACAACTTGTTTATTCCCACATCCAGACTGATCTTGATGCCTGTAATGATGACCATATCTGCTCTGCCTCCCACGGTTACCTGATCTGCTTGCCTTCTGCCATCCCATGTTCCTAGGTGCTCCATGTAAAGATGGAGACTCCATGTCAGCTGAGGCATTTCTCATTAGAATCTCTGGCCTATAGTACTTTCCAAATAATCATAACATTTTCTTTATCAATTGTCGTATTTCTCAAAGCTGGTGAATGAGGGTGCTGAGACTTCTTGGAACATTTTTAGCCTGTGGGTAAGTACTCTGAGTCCCCTCCAAGGTGTCTACTTCCCAAACCTTGCACTTCTGTGCTCATATTATACTAAAGAATTTCCGTCCTATAACCTTCAACAAATGAAGACCTGCTAACCTGAGGCACTAGTCAACCAATAAAGGAAATATTTAGAAACACTCCCAGGTACTTTAACTTGTAGACTGAATCCACAGCCTTTCATAAATGACATATCTTAATCCGTTTCTGTTGCTATGGAAACAGTTATTTATAAATCACTATTTATAAAGAAACACTGTATTTCTTGCAGCTCTTGTTCCTGTGTTCTCACATGGCAGAAGAGATGGAAAGGCAGGGTAGCTGTCTGGAGACTCTCTCACAGGAAGTTAAGCACTTCCTGAAAGGCCGGATCTCCTGGTATCGCCATGCTGGGGCTTGAATGGCCCCATCCAATCTCATGTTGAAACTGATCGCAATCATCAGTTGTTAAGAGGTAGAAACAGGTTGGAACTTGGAGAGATAATAGGTCCTAGTGCCCCCTCACTAATGGATTAATCTGTTAACAGGTTAATGGGTTAGTGGATGAGTGGATCATGGGAATGGCTATCTTTCAGGACTGAGGTGCCTCTGGTTGGCTTGCCTGACCCCCTCCACCAAACCATGACTCAGCAGGCAACTCTCAGCAAGGGCCCAATGGATATTGCCATGCCCTTAAACTTCCAGAGCCATAAGTGGAAATAACTCTTTTTTTTCTTTATAAATGACCCAGTATATGGCTTTCAGTTGTAGCAATGGAAAACAGACTCAAACAAGGCTTCATTTTCAGCATAGGAATTTTGCGGGGACATGTAATAGTCTAATACATAAGAGAAATCCAGCTTGATCTAAAATTATATCCTTTGTTCCTGAGCCTATCACTCCCACATTCACTCCCACAGGTATTCACAATATTTGCTGACAAACTGACAGATGTTTTGATGGTTTAATCACCCTTTTCCTTCTGTCTGATTATGTATTGGTTCCCTGGTGGTGCTGGGTGGGTTCTGACCCTGGTTTGAAGCCTAGAAGGTAACAAGGAGGAAGGAAGATGAGGTTTGAGAACTGGCTGGCAGATCCTTTCCAGATAATTAATTCGGACAGGATCATTTTTAAAGTGTAAAAGTGAGGTAGAAATACCTTCTCACCTAGAGCAAAGAGGAGCTGGTTCAGCTGGCAAATGGTGGTGGTGGGATGTGCTGGGTGAGGTGTTAGGTGGGATGTGCTCTGAGGCTAGGGCATGTATGACTCAGGTGTGCTTGCACAGACACTTCACATACACAGTCCACACACACTTTGAGGTTATAGTGCTTCCTAAACAATGCCACATTCTCACACGAGAAGTATAGCGCTTTACTATGACTGCTACAATAGGCATGTATCAGCCTTTACTGACCTATCTGTTCTCAAGAGTCCCAAGCCCTCTCTCCATAGTGACAGCACCAGATAGAATTCTCAGCTCTCATCATCCTGTTGGTTCCAGTGGACTCATACATCTGTGTGTCCCTCCGACACGCACCTCCCTCATTGTACTCCACAGCCTTCCTACTTACACAAGATTCTTCCAGTGCATGTTACATAGCTCCAGTAACAAATGTTCATGCACTCTTACTCAGCCCCTTAAGTGCAGTGGGGGCCTCCTTTCGACATCACAGCTTCTGGATCTTGAGGGAAAAGGCTGAGGGCCCTTCTGTTTTCTACTGCGTCCCTGGACACTGCAAGGCAGCCTCCGAATAGCAAAACGTTATTACATCACCATCCTTCTCCCCAATTCTGTGTTTAGCTTTGTGACCTGGACTTTGAAGAACTCTTGGGGTTCAAACTTTCACAAAGTGCCTGTGCCATGTGTCCATGTTTCTGCTGGGAGATGTTCTTTTAGAGAGTCTGGTGCCTGGGCTCAGAAATATCTGATACTACTTTTCTTTTTGTGGTTCCCCTCTCTGCATCTCTCATGCTTTAACCCCTCCTTTCCCCCATGAACGATAAAGGTCATCGCCATCCTTAGCACGTTATGTTCAGATGGGGCCAGTTTCTCTATAGGTTTGCTCAGGACCACTCTGCAGCATCCAACTTAGTCAAATTACAAATAAAAGAACTGGAGAGGACTTTTAATTTAGGAATCAACAGCATCAACAATGCTTTTAAGTATGGGAGGGTGAGTATTTCAATGTTTGTCACAGTGGTTTGTCATCATGAGTCATACTTCACAAGCCTTCATTTAGCTCTACATCACCAGAACATTTTAATCCAGCAAGAAGTGAATGTTAGTCATTGTCCCAAGGCAACATAAATAGATGTGTTGTCACCAGCTCAGAGATCAGCATTTTCCTGTATGAGTTCTTGGGAGTTTGTCTCAAAGATGACCTACACGTTCCCCATACCAAAAGTTCTGCTCAGGAACCTGGTTGCAGGAGCTGAGGTCTTGCCTGGCATAAGGGCGTGTTTGACTGAGACTTAGTCCCAAGCCTGAGACCCCTTCACAGCACTGCAGTCCATTTCTCCATAGAAAACTTGGACTTTCTTCGGAGGTCCTAATGGTTTCTTAAAGGATATCCAAGGGTGTTTCTATTAACGAAGAGCTGTATTTCAGCAACAAACTTTGTATTAAGAAATGTATCAGGATTAAAACTAAAGCTAGGCATGTAGGGATGCATCCCTTCATATCTATAGGGTTTCCAATACCCCCCCTAATAACTAAATTAAATGGAAGCCTCTTGATTATCCTACTGACTTCTCTTCCTTGAGTGGGCATGAATCAGAGAAGCAGGAGAGAGTAGAGGAAATGCTAGGTCCAAACCCTTGCTCTCTGCACACTAGCCACAGAGCTCTAGGAAAACTGGTTACCTTCCCTGAGCCCAAACTTTCCATTTTCTGTGAAAAAGGTAAAGTGATGCATGAGGAATTTCCAAGGAGGATCATCAGGTGGGGATACACTAGGTCTTCAATAACTAACTGATAGTTATTATCATACGTGGAACAATTTTTACACACACACACACACACACACACACACACACACACACACACACACACATCCTGTTGTTCTCTTTCTATCTCATTTTTCCTTCTCTCATTTATTCACGCAACAGTATTAATGAAACATTTATTATATATCAGGCATTTTATTAGGTATTGGATTCAAAAGGTATAGTCTAGTAGGTACAGCAACATATAAGCTCTAACTATAAGTCAGTATGGTGGTTTGAATAGGTATGGCCCCCATAAACTCATGTGTTTGAATGGTTGGCCCATAGGGAGTGGCACTACTAGGAGGTGTGGCCTTGTTGCAGTACATGTGGCCTCGTTGGAAGAAGTGTGTCACTGGGAGGGCAGGCTTGGAGGTATCATATGCTTAAGCTATGCCCAGTGTGGTTAACAGTTCACTTCCTGTTGCCTGTGGATCAAGATATAGAACTCTCAGCTACTTCTCCAGCACCATGTCTGCATGCATGCTACCATGCTTCTCATGATGATGATAATGGACTAATCCTCTGAACTGTAACTCAGCCCCAATTAAATGTTTTCCTTTACAAAAGTTGCCATAGTCATGGTGTCTCTTCATAGCAATAGAAGCCCTAACTAAGACACTCAGCATAATAACTGCATGACTACTGTAGTGGAGGCTTGTATACTCCAAGCAAACAAAGAACAAAAGATGTCTTCATAAAAGGAGTTTTCTATAGCATGGATGAAAATCGCAGCATGTAGCAACATCGTGAGATGCAACAGAAAAGATTTCACCATTTAATTCAACCTTGGAACAAATATGTTACGATTACTGTTGTTGACAAAGTTTGAGCTATGAAGGCGTTTTCACATAGGATAAGAATGATCCTTGAGCATCACTTACAAATGCAGATATAAGGAGTTTCAAGGGGTTGGAGGGATGGCGTTGTGATGAAGAGCACTTGCTGCTCTTGCAGAGGCCTCAGGTTCAGTTCCCAACACTCACATAAAGAGGCTCACAACCCCTGCAACTCCAGTTCTAAGGTATCTGACATCCTCTTCTGGCCTCTGCAGGCACCTGCATGCATGTGGTGCACATAAACATATGCAGGTATGTATGTATACAGATAAAATGTTTTAAAAAAACCTCAGTTTAAATGGGGAAATATTTATGCAACATGAAAAGAAACTAGAGTCTATAAATCTTAGCTTAAAAAGAAGTTTCAACATGGTACCCATATCAATGTTTCTGATCTAAGGGCAGGAGGAATGAAAATCATAGCAAACCTAGACTCCCAATCTGTAAAAGAGGTCACCCCCAGACAAGCCACACACATGTCTATCATCCTAGTACTCAGAAAGTCCAGGCAGAAAGAGCAGAAGTCTGAGATCATCTTTAGCTGTGTAGGGAGTTATAGTCAATCTGGGTTAGAGACACTGACTCTAACAACTGAAAATCCTTGATGATGTATCACAGTAACGGACTGGGAATAAGGGGATGAAGCTCAGTGGTAGAAAGGGTTGTCTAGCCCAGAGTGTGCAACAGCCTGCAACCATTTTCATTCCATCTGAGGAGGTTACCTAGCAACCTACCAGACAGACTCGATGATACGAGTTTTACATGAGAGGTGGTGCACAGAACATGGCCTCCCAAGGAGAAATGGCACAACTGAACATTTTTCTTGATGTACATACTGTATTCCATCTTGTCAAAATTTGTCTATGTGGATTATTATTGTGTGTGTGTGTGTGTGTGTGTGTGTGTGTGTGTGTGTGTGCACCCATGTGGAGGCCCAGACTTTGATTTCAGGTGTCTTTCTCTATCTCTCTCCACCCTATCTATCTATCTATCTATCTATCTATCTATCTATCTATCTATCTAATCTATTTTTTTTACTTTTGAGATTGGATCTTTCACTGAACCAGCTTATAAACTTACTAGACTAGATGGCCAGTGAAGCCCCAGGATTCTATAGTCTTTGACTCCTAATGCTGGCATTTCAAAATTGTATGGCTTTTTATTCATTTTTATTTTAAAAAGTGTATTTTTATTAACCCTATGAGAATTAAAATTAATACAATTTATTTTGGTCATGTTCACTCCCACCTCTTCCTCAATTCCTTTCAGATTCACTCCGCCACTCCCAACTTAGTGTCTTCTTTTTTATTTAACCCACAAAGTCCAGTTTTGCTGTGCATATATTATGGGTCTGGGATCTACCAGGGGCCACACCCTTAGAGAAAATCTACTCTCCCTTCCCCAGGTCACCAACTGCCTATGACTGCTCAGCGAAGGGTGGAGACTCTTTGAAGTGGGTTCTTCGGCTTGTGCGGCAGGTACGTTACTCATTGATTAACCCCCTCAGCCCTGTGTCTGGTGAAAATAAAGTAACAGCGGAGAACAAGGCAAAGCGCTGCTTTCTTTTCCTCTGTGAGATGGGATTCCACCAGATAGTTCAAGCTGGATTCTAACTTGTGATCTTCAGCTTCGGCCCCCTGAGTGCTGGAACTACAGTGTGCACCACCACGCCTTCCAAAGAGTTGCTTTTTTAAGGATGCGTGTGTGTGTGTGTGTGTGTGTGTGTGTGTGTGTGTGTGTGTGTGTATTCACTGTAGCAATATAAGGGATAATTATATGGGAATTAATGTACTACTAGGCAATAGTAGTGCTATACATAAAGAATCATAGTGGCAATACCTAAAGAAGTTGGCTGACAAAGTCTGTGGCTTTGTCTGCGGCTCTAGCATTCATCTGGCATTATCCAGTCATTAAAATGTGTGCGTCTTTCCCCCACTGACAGTAGATGCCCTTTATGCCAGGTCTTTACACACTTTAGTGCATACCCTCTTGTATGCATTAACATTCGATAAAAGGATTCTATACGAAACCATGCAATTCCATAACTGTTCCTATACACTGAAAATGCCAAAACTACACCTGACCAAACCAAAAGCAAAATTTAAAGAGATCAGGCTAAAAACTCATTTTATCACTCTAAGTCTTGGCTGGAGAGCCAAGCAACCATCAAGTGTGATTATATGGTTTTCAAATGCATGCTTAGTTCATTTTGAGTTAAGTCAACTAAAATTAACATCTGGGGCTAGAGAGATGGCTCCACAGCTAACAGCAGTCACTGCTCTTTTCGAGGACCTGAGTTTAGTTCCAAGAACCTCTGTTGGGTGGCTCACAACCACCTGTAACTCCTGCTCTAAGGGTTCAGACCCTGTCTTTTGGCTTCCCTGTGCACCTGTATATGTGTGGCTCACGCAGGCACAGACATAAAAATACAAGTAAAATTTTTTTAAAGTAAATATTTTAATGTTAACTTGCACATGAAAAACATATTTAAACAGATGTATAACGACTTAAACATTTTTCAGAGATTACCAAGAAACTACAGTAACCTCTATGTTTCATAGCTCAGCAAGATAATGTCTATATTTAGGTAGTAAAGTTATTTTTTTTTAAATTGAGCATAATAGTCTTCTCTAAGCATTTAAGGAGTTCATGAAAATTGACCTTAAGATTCTGCTTGTGTCTCTTCTAAGAAAAAAAGCAATGTAACAAGATGGAGTTAAGAAAGTGGTGTTATGACCTTCCTTAGAAGTCACAAGAACACAGAAAACTTGAATGCAGACTTCTCGACCTGAAAAAGTATAGGAAGATAATTATGACATTCTGGCCCTTTATATTATAAAATAGATGCCGATTCAGTTGTACTTTGCACATCTCTTAAAGCTGTATCAAAGTTCACTCCTATGAAGCACACTGGAATCCGGAAGACATTGAGGTGTGATCCATCGTACTAGAATTAGACACACCCACCAAACACACAGTCTAGAAACTGCATATAACACACACATTATGCACACGGCCCATTTCTAAGACAAGCAGCTTTTCCTAATTTCCAAGATTCCCCCCAGAGATTCCGAAGTTAGCATATTTGTTTCAAAGCAATTAATAGATAAACCAATTTCCAAAAAGGCTTTTGGAAGCAACTGTGCATTTTACAAGGTGTAAAATGAAGTTTTTCACATAATGAGGTAACACGACTCTCCTTGATTTGCAGAATAATCCCAAGGTGAATAGAAGACTTAAAACTGCAGACCAGAGAACATTATCATGCTTCTTTTAATGAACTACCCTTTAATACTCCCACGCAAAGCAGTAATGCCACCGACTTCCCAGACTACAGCATATAAAATAAAATATCCTAAAACTACCCGTTTTCATGAGCATGTTTCTCTACTGCCCCACATTTTATCCTTTGGCAATGTGACAGGAGGCTGCTTAGTTTAACCTACAACTGCCTTGAGAGTTTTGAAATGCATAACATTGCTAATGTTACGTGCTAAAAATTCTATTTTAAATCAGCATGCACAGCCCTCTACGGGTGACAGTGGCACACATCTAGAGCCAACTTAGGATGAAAAGCAGTGCATTCATTAGGTGACAGCAACAATGTTATGATGCACACATGATGAAGTTTCATACACTGATGCCTGCGTGTCATAAGGCAATATCACATTATACATTAATTTCATTAGGTGTTAGTGTGACCAACTGCCAATGGTATTTTGTTTTGTTTTTGTTTTTGTTTTTTTAATTAACTTCAGTTGTCCATGGAGTCACATACATTTTCAATCTGGAGGACTAACATGTCTCACTCATGCATTTGGTAGACTTGCAGTTGCGTAGAATGTGTGATTATGATGTGCCCTAACACAAACAAAAGAGGAATTCTTCATGAAGGTATTTGCATACTCGAGTGAGCTTTTTAGACACAAGCTTGGCGAGAAAAAGGCAGTGGTACATGAACCTCCTTTCTAAGTGTAGTTCCACACAAAATAATTGAAGATGTAATTACTATGTTCTTGTATGGTATTTATTTAAACAAAAAGTAATTAAATAGGCGTGTGAGCATTACAACACTTCACAAATTGAGCCATTTCATAAGTGTAGTTAAACCTTAGAATTTGGAATAGGCAAGCAAAATATTTGGAAAGCTGCATCTCGGCTGCACACTGCCCTGACTTCTGCCGTGGCTTTCCCACTAGGAAACAGCATACATGCCTTGCATGGGTAGCTCAGTAGCAAAACAATACTTGGTTTACTCTTCATAGAAATAACATGGATGCAAACACAACGGAGGAACAGACAATGGCTTTATTTGCACACTGAAAATCTGACTGCCTCTGTCTAATCCACCGGCTGATAACTGTGTGGTCTATTGAAGAGTAAACAAGTAGGTCAGGCTGGATTTTTGTCAATCCCAGGTTCCTTGGTCTACCCCAAATTAATTCTTGGTTGATGCTACCAAACCATAGCGTGCGAGTTTTCCACACATAGTTGTCGTCTTATCTTGTGCACAAATGCCATGGTGTGACCATTCCCCACAGATTTCCCCATTGTTGAGCACATCCAGCTCATAAGAATTTGGAAGTTTTAGTTTAATTTAAGACTTTTAACATACTTCCCATAGTTCTATCTGTAGAACACTGAATGAACTTCTTCACTAGACCATTTACTAAATTGTTCCGCCACTGTCCTTTATCACATAAACAATCCAGACAGCTGGTGATCCATGGCTCACTTCTATCTGGACGGCTTCCCCATCTTGATTCCATGACATTCATTTGAGCTAGGTTTATCAACTGTTCAAGTATCACCTTGGCTGTTTTCCTCGGGCTGAGTTTTCTTCCCAAACAGCTTCAAGTGTTAAAAAAAATGTCTTATCACTATCACTTGAGAATGAAGCAAGAGTGGAGGCAAGTGTCCAATTTTTTTCTATTTATCTAACCATTTTGATGCTATAAAGTTGTCAACTGCATATATATACACATATAGATAGATAGATAGATAGAGATAGAGAGAGAGAGAGAGAGAGAGAGAGAGAGAGAGAGAGAGAGAGAGA
>CABHPP010138541.1:0-27293 GCA_902168425.1 Peromyscus attwateri | reverse complement strand
AGAGAGAGAGAGAGAGAGAGAGAGAGAGAGAGAGAGAGAGAGAGAGAATTAACTGTTCCTCAGTGTTTGGACAGTTGGGCTGCTTCCAGTGACATGTAATACTCTGTTATAATTTTTTGAATATACTGTTGCCCATCACTAGGAATGTTTGTTATGGATGGATTCCCAGAAGTATGCTACGTTAGTGTTTGATACAATGAAAGGCAGTAGCATGCACACTTCAGTGCATAATATCTGGAGTCAGGTTTGGATGCTTTTGTTTGGATGTTTGCTCTGCTGTATACTAGCTTTGAGATGTTGGGCAAGTTTACTTAGCTCTCTATATGAACAATATTAGTGCTACCCAGGAGGAGAATGTGCATTCATGTATGAATGGGGACATATTGGAGCTCTTGTTCACGTAGCTCAGGTGTCAGCTGTGGTACAATTGCCTTAACACTTCTGACAGATTTGTATCAGGGACTTGGTGATATTCCTTGGACAATCATCACTGTCTTCAAAGTGCACTATGAATATTTTATAGAAGCTATGGAGACACCCTGTCACTCTAGTTGGCTTGATCAGATACCCTGGACAGATATAGTAGGTAATATCAGGATTGAATTTTTTTTTTCATTTTGTGTGAATGTGGAGGAATGAGCCATGCATGCATGTGGAGGTCAGAGAAAATCTTGGTGGAGTCACTGATGGGTTCCAACGATCAAACTCAGGCTTTTCAGGCTTGCCAGTGAATGCCATTACCTATTGAACTACCTTACTGGCCGGCCCCAGGATTGAAATCTTTCACCAAGTATTTCTTTGGGGTAGCTATTTGTGGATTATATGACTTTAAAGGAATACTAATCAGATGAATCTAGGTTCCAGATGGTAGAGTGTTGATCTCAGTAACATGTCCAGAGGCATGAACATTACCGTCTAGATGTGTTATGAGAACACTCCTAGGGCATCCTGTCATTTTTTCCCCCAGTGGCCATATCATTGATCCTTGCCAGCTGGCACACTAACAGAGTAAAGTGAAAGAGCACGTATATAATTTTGACAGCTGATTTGGTATGCCTTAGTCCCCATGCATACATGAACACAGTTCTCCCCTGTGTAGCACTAATATTGTTCATATAGAAAGCTAAGTAAACTTGCCCAATGCTTCACAGCTAGTATACAGCAGAGCAAACGTGCAGACAGAAGTATCCAAACCTGACTCCAAATATTATGCACTGAAGTGTACATCCTACTACCGCCTTTCATTGTATCAAACACTAACATAGCGTACTTCTGGGAATCCATCCATAACAAACATTCCTAGTGATGGGCAACAGTATGTTCAAAAAATTTATAACAGAGTGTTACATGTCATTGAAAGCAGCCCAGTTGTCCAAACACTGGGGAACAGTTAATTATCTCTCTCTCTCTCTCTATGTGTGTGTGTATATACATATGTATATAATATCTATATATCTATATATGTAGTTGACAACTTTATAGCATTAAAATGGTTAGATAAATAGAAAAAATTGGACACTCGCCTCCACTACTGCTCCATTCTCAAATGATTGTGATAAGACATTTTTTTTTTAACACTTACAGCTGCAAGGCCTGGAAGGAAAGAAGAGACAATAGCAATGGTAACGGTAGAGCATGGACCTATATAAACTGTCAGGCAGAATATGACTTAAGACATCTGAGACTGCAGACCTGTAGATTATCAACAAAGAAAAGCATAAATCTAAATCTAAAGCATCAGTTTAATTTATGTCCAGGGTTTTCCATGGCTCAGAAATTGCTGAAATCATCAGAAAAGAGGAGTGGAGAATGGGGGAGCTAACACGTGGGAGGAAGGCTGAAAGGCTAAGGAGCAATTTGATATTCCATTATCTCTTCTACAGGTCTACACACTCCAGAGGTTATGTGTGTCTTTCCCAGTCCCAAAAAAAGCCAGAAAGTTTGTTCCTGCCGAGGTCAAGGCGCATGCTCTCTGGGCTGGGTGAATTCAAGGTCTCAGAGGCAGTACTTCTTCTGTAGCACTTGGTATGTTTGATCATCCACCCTTCCTTGAATTAGTCTTCCAGTTGACTTTCACATAGTGCTTGCTCTCTTTTGACTCTCTACCTTCTTTATAGGGATGCCCTCCTCAGTCTTCTTTATTGTTCCCCTCATCTCCTCAACCATTAGACACCAGAGGACCACGAGATTCAATACCAGGAGCCTTTCTCCATCTCTATCAGTCCTTAGGCAATTTTACCCCATTGATGTCTATCCTAGATTCATTCATGGTTTCATTACAGTTGCCCCTTAGGGCTTAAGCACTGCTTGTAATGTGACAGACACTCAATAAACAGTGTGAGTGGGCAAAACCAGCCATATCTAACATAGAGTTTAGAGAACATTTTTATATTGGAACCCAAGAATCTTGCCATATTCTCTCATTTCACCCCCTAAAAGTTCAGACTCAAGACTTAACTACAAGACAATAAATTGGAATCAAATTATCTAAAGAACCTGCTGTATGAAGGAGAAAGAATGAAAGAATTGACGTTGGGTCCCCAATAAAATTCTCAGGCACTTTTCCAAAGAGAGAGGTCACATATAGGGCCTAACTGTTTCTAGGCACATAGTGCTTTCAGTGCTAAAGCTGAGACTGTCACAGGCAAACCAAGGCAGTTGTTGACCAATGGTCAAAAATCCCTACATGACGCTCAGAGTTCCCAGTCTCTAAGCTATGACCGAGATCACTAGCTGTCTGAGCAAAGCTGGTAGCTGGTAAGACAGACCAAATACTCAGGAAAAAGGCAGCTAGATGAAAACAAAGCCCATACACAGAAAAGGAGAAAAACCCAGATCCCTCCAAAGATGTGCATGAATATTATAGCTATGGAAGGAACATTAAAGGAGCTTAAGGTGAATTAGAGCATTAATCCAGAGGCCTAACGGCAGGAGCTCAGTAAGAGAGAACAAAGGAGAACTATGAACAAATAACTCAAGAGCATTTTTCAGAATGGGAAGAGTTGAATCAGCTGAAAGGGCCTGTTCAGCGACCAGAACATGGGATACAATTAGATATATGTATGACAAAAGATGGTAATATGGAATTTCAGGTCCTTGGACTCATAGAGAAGTTGCCCCAAGACAGGAGACACAGATTAAGTACACCAAAGGAGAGGAATGACTACAGACTTCTGAGTATTTATCTACTTATTTACAAAGTCACATGAGAAGCAATGTCACCAAAGTTCTGAAGGGAAATGATTTTAAACACTGAAACCCACAGCAAACTAAATCACTGATGAGCTGTAAAATGAAAACATGTTCCTGCATGCACAGGTTAACGTTCTTACATCTCATGGACCTGTTTCTCAGAAGCTATCAGAGGGTGCTTTCTGTTAAAACCAGGGGAAGGACTGGGATACCACTCAGTGGTAGAGCACTTGTCTAGTGTGTACAAGGGCCTTATTTTTCAGTCACATCACTATGACAACAAACATAAAAAACCAAGGGAATAAAATAATAAAATAAAGGACATTTGGAGAATGGGAAACAGAAAAGCAACACAGTGAAAGGCAAAGTGAAGCCCAGGAATAATTTGTGAAGGACGTCTCACTCAGGGTCAGAGCTGTGAGGCAGACAGACACACAGTAGAACCATGTCTGATGGAGCAGATCACCGGATTCTGGATGTGACTTCTTCCAAGATGAAATGGGTAGCTGAACAAGTCTGCCTTGCAGGGAAATTTAAATAACTGGTGGACCACTAGGGACCAAAATTTTCTGAAAAGCAAGCCAACAATGATAAAAGGGGAAACCAGAACAATAAACATGATCACAGTTTACTTGTTTATTACATGGCCTGGCTGTGAGTCACACTTATATTTTAAACATATGTAAACATTGATTATTAATCAAACAAAAAAGTAACAAATATTTGATATTTGGAAATAGAGGTGACAAAATGGACCTAAGTGGAAAAATGAACAAATGGAAATGAGCTACATTTCCAGTTTCTATGTTAGAAGACAACAGAGGATTCTTTTTTTTTTTTAAATTTTTTTGTTGCGGATTCTTAAAACTGAATAATTGAGACATGAAACCAAGCATGTGAATTAGAGACATGAAGATCATTTGATCTTAAAGCAAGAGAAATCAGTTTTAAGGAGTTGACAGGGATCATCTGTGGGAGACAGACTTTCATGTGAGGGTGAGGGAGTGGAAAACAAATTCTGTTTTTAATGTGCTAGAAATATTCAACTCTGAAAGACCTGCAAGTAAAGTTAATTTTTATCTTTAAGTCAACTTCTTAAATGAAAACAGAACTAACACATCCAAACACGAAGTATTACGTAAGTAGTAAAAAGTTCAAGACAAGCATGTTATATAGCATCCCCCAAGTCAAAAACTTTAATGGTACCCAGAAATTTGGGCAGATCTTTCCATCAGCACACTAAGAACAACCAGTCCTCTTCCTTGTGTCATCATAAATCAATAACCCCTGCTTTGGGAATTTGTATGAGTCAGGTCCCACTTGTACAGTCTTGGTTTCTGGCTTCATTGGCTAGGGTCTTTGTAAGGATTATCTGTGTTCTTTTATGAAGCAAGAATCATGATATTGCTGCGCAATACTTCTTTTAACGAAGTCTCCGCAATCGCCTGTTGGTAGGCCCTTGAATTATTTCCAGTTTGGGCATATATATACATGTATAATTTTTGACAAGAGTAAAAGTCATAATACAGCAGCATGGGCATGTATATTTGGCATAAAATAGCAGTCTATAAAAATTACATTTTGTGACTGAAACTATTTATAAATTCACTCAACCCCAACAACAGTTTTTAGCATTTGCTCTGTGGCAGCTGCTGCTGTAAACACTGAAGTCTCCATAGTGAAGATATTATGGCCTTTGGTTGTCTTGGGACTTTTAGGGAGATAATATAAGGGTTAAAAAAAAGTGCAGGTGTCCTAGTTTGTCCTCTATTGCTGTGACAAAGCATCATAACCAAAGCAACTTGGGTAAGAAAGTTACATGTCCTGATCACTGTCGATGATTTCAAAAAGCCAGGGCAGGAACTCAAGAAGGGCAGGAACCAGGAGGCAGGAATTGAAGCAGAGGTCATTGAGGAGTGGTGCTTACTAGCTTGCTCCTCATGGCTTGCTCAATTTGCTTTCTTATACACCTCAAGACCACCAACCCAAGGATGGCATCACCCCTAGTGATCGGAGCCCTCCCACATCAATCATTAATCAAGAAAATGCTTCCCTCCAGACTTTCCTACAGGCTAATGTAACGGAGGCATTTTCTCAGTTGAGGTTCCCTCTTCCCAGATCACCCTAGCTTGTGTCAAATTGACAAAATGAAAACTAAAACAAAAGAACCAAGAACCAAAAAAAGCTAACCAGCACCAGGGGAGACAGAAAGAAGGGGATATGGAGGGAGCGAATCAATAATTGCATGCCTGATGAATATTTTGAAGTAGAATTGCAGTGATCTAGCCTAGCATCCTGCACCATTTGTGTCGAGAACCAAAGGGGCCAGAGGAACAGGAAAGGAAAGCATGCCAAGGAGGAAATGCAGAACACAGAGAAGGCCCAAGGAGAGGACCAAACAGTGAGTCAAGCCGAGTGGGCCTGAGATAGGAAATAGAGAGGCAGTACACAGGCTGTGTCAAATGTCCCAGCAAACTAAGACTGAGAGATCCAGGGTTTAGGACATGGTGACCGTCACAACAGCAATTTCAATGGTTTAGCAAGGTTAAAAGCTGGAGTAGGGTGGACAGAGATGAGTAGAATATAAGAACATGGATATTAAAACTCAATCTGATAATTCAACTCTGGCCCACAATCAGAGTCCACCAAGCAGGTTCAAGTGCCTTCCTTCAGAGTCTGGGACAAAAATGAAATGGAGCTGACAGCCGCTTTTGCAGGGAACCACAGGGAAGGCATACCTTACCGGAAATGTTGTCTACATAGTCATGTATGCTAAGGGGTGTGTTGAAAATATGGAATATTTTATTCCCTGGGAAACTCAAGGCATGAAACACCCAGGCAACTAGGAATATTTAGAAAGAGGTTATCCTCTTCCTCATGAATTTCTGTTTCACGTGAACACTATTCCCTGGGTAGCTCTTAACATTTTCTTTGTCGTTAGCAGTTCATGGTTAATGACCTTCAGCATCAGACCTTCAAAAGCAACTAACAAAGTTCTGTCAAATTTACTCCACTTACATTCAAACAGGAGGGAAATGAGTGAAGGGTATAAGACTTTATTTATTGTACAACTGTGTTCCTTTTTCTTCTTTAAACTTGCCATGGTTTCAATGTCCCTTTGGCCACCAGGTCAGTGCTACTACTAATAGGGCAAAAACCCAACATAGCCTGTATTCTATCAAGCTTTGGGCTACTCTCCTTGAGCAGTGAATAGTAGTTTCAATCATACAGGACGTTGGCCCAAGATTTGGACCAATTACTCATATTACATTCCTTTTCTGGCCTAGTTTCTTCCATAGTAGCTATGTCTCATAATTAGCATTATGATTATAATGTAAGCCTTTGTAATTCATTTTACTCACATACTCTTTATTCCCAAGAATCCGTGACTCATTATTCTTAATTTGCAAAACATGCTTTATTTTTGAATTTTATTTTTAACATAATTTGATACAAAATTGATTTATTTGGAGTCTTATCAAAACAGACTTGCTGGAATCAAATTAGAACACAATTACTAAGTCCCAGTGTTGTGTCACAGCTACTCTTCTTATAGTTGAAGTCCCTCATCCATTTATTCTTCCATCTGTCCATCTGTCTGCCCGTCTGTCCATGCATACATGCATCCATCTATCCATCATCTATTATTCATTCAGAACAGCTTTCTTGTATGGACATAGCTTAATTAAATAAAGAAATGAACAATTACTGCTTTCAGAGAGTCAACAGTATGTTGACAAACACAAGAAAACAGGCAGCTTTTTAGAAGAAGGTTTGCAATGATAGAGAAGTGATAGAAATGATGTGCTTTTGCACATGTATCTATGGCTTTATCAGAATAAACTGATAAAGATACTTATGAGGAGGCCAGACTGCTTCTTTCTACAGCTTCCAGGATGCCAACGATCTTGTGAAAGGGTGCAATCTAAGAAGAGATAAGGTTGTTAAAGGGCAGTAGCTTTTGGAGGGTTTTGTTTTTTTCTATTTAGCTATGGAGTTGTTCTTCAAAGAAAATCTACAGACATAGAAGCAAAACAAACAGAACACAGGATAAAAGCAGCAGATTGGAACCCCATTTAGTTATCTTGCCCTGGGCGTCCATGATCCATTCCCAGAACCTCTTGGAACACTGCTGAAAGTCAATGAGGAACAGTTACCATCTTTTTAAGTTCAAGTGGCAATGTATGGAATCAAATTCTGGTCATCTGGAAAAATTAACACAGGGCCTAGACTGGATGAAATCTGACTGGTATAGAAGTAATCCACTTATGGATAATTGGAGTTCTCTACCAACATGGTCTAGAATGCTTCCATGGTTTTCCTGGTTCATCAATAGTATGATTTTGTGGCACTGTTGTTTTATCCTGACAACATGCAGAAGGCCTTCAGAAATATTAAGTAACTTTGCTCTCCTCCTTTCAAAACCTATTTTTGAGGCTTCACTGTATATAAGGCCTAGAGACAGAATGATTGACAAGACAACAATGGTCTGTTACCTAGAAGCCACACACGGAAGAGCACACTGCTCTCAGAGATATATAAAGACTAGTAAATAACATACATGTCCATCATGGCCAGTATTCAACACTACCATCTCATAATTGAAGTCAACAAATAACCAGTGTTAACTCTTAAAGACCAGGCCTACAAAATGAATTAAATATTATCTTCATTCTCAGGAAGTTCAGAATATGATATACCCATAAGGAAAAGACAAGCATCCAAATGACTATTAGATGCCAAGGTGGATTACCACCATGGTTCCCATGTGGTGAAGTTTGAGTTATTGAAAGTGGGTAAAGAAAAGATAATTTGCAGAAATCATTGGATGATCACTTTTTTTTGGGAGTCCCAAAGAACTTCCAGCTATCTCTCAGAGGTAGATTGGAAGAGACAGAGGGCAATTTCACTCAGATATTTCCCTTGGATTTAACTCACAAACTTGATTGTCCTGCATCCTCTCTATCTAGGTAGGTTATAACCCATCTAGCTCTTTCTTGTAAGGTGCTCTTCACTTGTCTTCACTAACCACCCCCATATCCTCATCTACCCTATGTCTAAACATCACTTGAATGTATCCTCCACCTGTCTCTCCAATTGCCCTATCTACAAGTCTTCACCTCAACTGTGACATCCACGAGGCTGAGGACCATGTCTTCCTTGTTCACTGCTGTATTTTGACTATCTAGAGCAGGGTTCAAACACAGTGCATGCTCAGAGAGGAGAGGTATGGATACAAGAAAGGGGAAGGGGAGAGAGAGATAAAGAAAGAAGGAAATAAATTAAGACAATAATGTTTTTCCCTTAAAATGCCTTATAAAGAAACTATAGATAGGAATATATATCTATTTTCTGATTCACTATAAGACAATATTATTCTTTCCCTCCCTCAACTCCTGACAATGTCATATGTTCAAGTTTACTCAGCATTATTATGCTCAATTTAAAGATTAAAAAGTAGAACAATATGTCCATTCAAAAGTTGATATAATGCAGCAATAGAACCTATGCTCACATTTTTTTTAAATCTTTTAATTGATCTGTTTCTCTTTAAACACTGTATGGCTTGTGCTCTGTATTTTCTGTCTATAAGAAGGCTCAGCCTAGTGCCCAGCTCAGGGCTGAGAGTCCATCCTGACATCTATGTCAGTAAATCCAAACTCTGAGATAGTCTGCCCGAGCCCCTGGCTTGTTCTCCATTTGCTTTCATTTACTGGGAAATAAAGAGCCTTTTGTGTCTAGTGTTAGTTTGAGGACATATCCTCTGCTTGTTAAGATTGTTTTGTAACGTAGTCACAGGTATATGTGACACACGCCAGCACTTCCCAGATCAACAGACTGTAAAATAGAACAGAATTTCAACCATATAAGGAGAAGGTGCCTCTCTCACCTTTCTGAGTTGGACATCTGCTATCACTTGGTAAACAGTCATGTTTCATCCTCTGCCCAGCTGCTGCAGAAAACCTCACATCCTCCAAACCCAAATGCCACTCGAAGATTCAGCCTCTAGCCTGGATGTTCTTTATGACGTATAATCCCCAATCCTCACCAAGCAAAGTCAACCTCATTATGGCCCATTCCATCTGCCTCTAGTCTTGGAAAGGTTAAAACTTTGCAGAAACTTAATGAGCCATAACCAGCCCCGAGAAATACAGATTTGTTATTGTCTTACATAGAAACAAAACAAGTGGAATAAAAACAGGAGTAGATCCTATGAGTCACAGGATGTGAGGAAAGAGCTCAAATTAAATTGAGAATTTAAGGACTAATTCACTGAAGGGAAAGCCAGGAAATTTAAGGTCAGATTCCTGCTCTACATGAGCTGGGTGAACCCGAGCTAATCATAAAACCCAGTACTTTGCTTCCATACCTCTAAAATGGGCATAATTGTATCTATGTTAGTATCCCTTCAGGCTGATAAAGGGATGAGATAACTTGAGGCTTTTATAAATGTCACAGAAGAAAAAAAAGAACAAAAAAATATAACAACAAACAAATGAACAAAACCTTATAAGGTATTCTGAAGGAACCAAAATCACTCCAGATGGGAACAAGAAGTAAATAGGTTGGTTCCTTTGTCACAAGTTTGTTTTTCTGCGTGAAAATTCATTTAACACTCGTTGAGTACATATCTATGTTCAACCAGTTTGTAGAACTGGGAAGGAGAATCATGATCCTAATTATCCTACAGAAATTTATGGTGTTTGACTTTCTAGCCAGCTCCGTTTCTATTATTGTTGTAAATACTACAGGCTAGGGGTCATGTCTTTCACTGGAAGGAGGGTTGGGAAGCTTTATTTAAGATACAGAGGGGCAAGGATTTCACATCCATCTTTATCTTTGTTGTTCACTCAGAGAAGGGGATCACATTAACTGTCCGTTTTCCTGGATTACCATGTCATCAGTATCCACATGTAACATGACTGGGCAACTTCTGTCTTAAATCTTTCTTTGAGCCTATTCTTCTTCCCAGAAAAATGACCACAAGACTTGCCTGTGGTCACTGTCTTCATTTCCTAATGTACAGGCTCTCTTTAAACCAATCAAGTTTCTCCTACTTTATGGGAACTCTTCTGGGGAAAAACACCCATGGCCTCCATCTTGCCCCATGAAGTGGCCACATCCTCCTGTTTTTCATCTCAACATCATTAGAAATAATTAACAACTCCCTTATTCTAGAATGTTGGCTTTGCTTTGCCAACTCCCATCTGTCTGTTGTGTAAGACAATAACAGAAACCAGCTATTATCCTGGTTTCTACTGATCTTACTAAGCAATATGATCTTGCTTTCTGGTTTCCCATTCTCTTTGAGACCTTCAATGTGGCAATGTATCTGGTGGTCTGTCTTGAGCTTCCTTCCCTACATAAACACTTTGTGACTGACTTCCCTCTGTGCCTTGGCTTTAGTTATCTGGCTACAGTGATATCTGGTTTCTGATGGTTAATCTTGATTGTCAGCCTGATGGGATTCAGAATTACCATGGAAACACCTCTGGGTGTGTCTATGAAGGAGTTTCTAGATTGGGTTGAGATCAAAAGACCTACCCTAAATGCAGATGGTACCATTCCATGGTATAGGGTCCTGGACTGAATGAAAAAAAGAGAAATCAATCTGTGCACCAGTGTAGCCAAAAACAGACCTCCTGTTTCTATCCGCCAGGGAAGCCTGCTCTTGACCAAGGTTTCTTTTCTCAATACTCAAGTCAGAACCTAGGATTTTCCTTGCTTCTTCTCTTGTTTGTATTTCCCACCCCCAAACCATCAGGAAATCTCACTCCTCTATACTCAGGACATCTCCTAAATTTGTCTACAGTGCTCTCTCTCTCTCCTGTGCTTCACCAACTCCTTCCTATTTTCTCCAGCCACAATGTCCCCTGTTGTCACTTTTAATGTACGTTTATCCCAGCCTTTGAGCAAGCAGCTTCCACTGCTTAGATTGTTCATCAATGTGACCTGTGCATGTTTCAATATGCTTTTTCCACTCAGATCTCAAATTAAGTGGGGTCTCTTCAGAGCTACCTTTATGAACATCATATAGAAACTACCCACCCACCCACTTCCTGTCCAGCTCTCCATTGTAATATCAGAAAATACTCATCTATGTAATATTAAATGTTGTGTACATTTAAGCTTCACAGAAATCTTAGAGATTTTATTCACTTCTGTGTCCTTGGCATTCAAGAACATAGAACAAATTCAAGTATATTTATTGAACATATGAGAAAACAGTTAGAATGTGCATCACCATTTAGAAATTGAATCTTCCAGAGTCTAAGGTTGCATGATATAGGACCCAGCTTAACCTGACTACAGCCACCTTGGTTCTAACTACCTTTTTGCCTTTCTTGTAAGCCTGATATGCATTCATATCAGTGAGCATTTTACAAGATGGCAGGATTGGTTTTTAACTAATTATTGATATTTCAGTAGTTTTGCAGTTAACCCAGGTGAGTTCTGATTGGCTGTGGCTCAACTTTGTCTAGCTTCCTTCTGCTTTAAGGTACTTATTTTCCTGTCTTACCATCAACAAGATGTGGTTTTATCTTTAAATCTCTAATAAATGACATTCTGTGAGTTCTTGGATTTATCTCTCAATTTCTTTGCGCTGGAGTCACCTCTTTCCTTTGGTGACCAGGTCTCACACAATGAGATCGCCTGTAACACATGAGTTTATTTGCCATTGCTGCATCTCAGAAGCAATATTCTTTATCACCAATTCCAGCACCTTTAAGCTCCATTTGCATGAACTCATCCAACTCTGTACAATTTTTATTTCCTTTGTTCATATTCAGCAATGCTTTTGTAGATAGTGAGGTGGAAATAAAACAGGAAATGAAGAAAACTTTCCATTACTTTCTTTGAGTCCTATAAATCTCATGGAGACTCATTTAAAAATTTCTTAAAACAAATATAAATGTACAGTTACTTGAACAAATCCCAACATGATAGCATTCATAGGGTTTCCATATTGATACTTTGTTTTATTTTCTTTCGGATTTTAATTCTATGATTGTACCTTAAAACATCTATTTTCTCCTTGTCAATCTTACTCAGCATATCAAGCAATTTTGGACACTGTTTAGTGTTGAGTGCAAGTCCCTCTACTCTAGATCCTTCTCAATACTTCCCAAGGATCCCAGTTTGTAAGAAAGATGGCACACATACCTGCCATCTCTGGCTTAGAGGAAGTGAAAATTGGCTTTAATTAATGTGGATTTTTTTTTTTTTTTTTGGTTTTTCGAGACAGAGTTTCTCTGTGTAGCTTTGCGCCTTTCCTGGATCTTGCTCTGTAGACCAGGCTGGCCTTGAACTCACAGAGATCCACCTGCCTCTGCCTCCTGAGTGCTGGGATAAAAGGCGTGTGCCACCACCGCCTGGCTAATGTAGATTTAATATAGTCAATTGCAGAGCATTTTTGCTTTGGAGTCTTGAGGTCTTAGCAAATAACCTGTGTGGCAGAAACCTCTGACAGGTGCAAACTAGTTCTAAGTCTTTCCTTCCTTAGTGGGAAAACAGGCCTGTGCTTCAAGCATCTCTTTCTAGTGGGTTCATCTTGTGTAATCTACTCACATGCTCATGTCTCACATGCCCATTTTCTTCCTTAAGCTACATGCACAATGACATGCAGTGAGCAAACGTGTGGTTGTGAATCATGGCTTTACTTCTGACCAGCTATGGACCTCTTGAAGATTATTTTTGTTATGGTGGCTTTTCTTCTTGGACGTGAACTAGAGCATATCTGTGTTGAAGGGTTGTTGCCTGAATTAGAGATAATACTTAGAAAGTGCCTGGTACAAGGTAGGTATTCAGGGCAGGCAGATAAACTCAGAGTCTGTCTAGTATGTGTAGCTGTAAACACAAATGGAGAAACCAGTTCTGTGTTCATGGAATATGCAATAAATTCTATGGTTTGTATAGGAAACATTCCCTAGAGAGGCTTGTGTGCTCGTAGCTCGGTTCCCAGTTGGTGGCGTTATTTTGGGAGGAGGTAAAATTTTTAAGAAATGAAAGTTAGGTGAAGTAAGTGCGTGGGGCCTGCCTTTGAAGGGTATCCTGTGTCCTTAGCTCTTGCATCTCTCTCGCTGTTTCTTGTCAACTGTAGGATAAGGTGCTGTGCTCCCCACCGTGATACTTAGCCTCACTTCCAGCCCACAGCCAGGCAACCAGCTGACAGTGAACTAAACCCCTTACCTTAAAGACAAAACCAGTCCCCTCCACTTAAAGTTGTTTTCCTTAGGTATTCGTCATACGGGTGAAAAGTCCGACTAACACGGGTAAAACGTTAAATTCTGTCCCTGGAAGTCACAGATGTTCACAGACCTCGTGAGAATGTCAGTGGGAAGAGAAGGACAAGAGCATCATCAGGAAGTGGGGCTTTTGTGGAGGGTGGAGGCAACAATCCTGAGACACCTCTCCATTCAAGTGCCCGATGTGCTGTTCCCGGGCCGCTCTGGTAACCTGGCACCCTGAGTCACAGCAGGGATGGGAGAGAAGTGGTCGTTGTAGCTGACAATTAGACAATGCGGAGTTGAAGCCTCTCTTCCATAGCAGAGCACGTGGAAGTCACACAACTCGCTGGCTCCACCATTTTCTCCTCCTTGTCACCCCCTCCCTCACAAGGGTAAGATGGAAATGTGTACCATGCCCCTCCCCACCCCAGAGCCAGTAGGGAGACGTTGTGACTAAAAACTCCATCACTTTTCTCCCTTCCTTTAGAGGGGCTGAGGACTGCTGCTTTATTGGGGGAGAGATTTCAATGCCATCATGGAAAAATAAGGTTATACCCCTTATGGCCGCAAGGTCCCCGTCTTAGGTTAAACATATCCATCCTATAGGATGCTCAAGTCATGGCGAAGACTTTCTCTATCTAGAGGAACAAGGCCAACTCAAACTCTCAGCACAGACATGCCTATTATAGGAATATCATACACGTTGAGATTATAAGTTTTAGTTTCTCTTTCAAAAAGTACCAAGAAAATAAGCTCCTGGGGCAATGTTGCTAATTATATATGATGGCTGCAAATAATCCCAGAGGCTGGGCTTTATTTTATATATATATATGTGTGTGTGTGTGTGTGTTTATATATGTATATATGTGTGTATATAAAATGTATATATATATATATATATATCAGATGCCCTTTGTCATCAAAAGGGAGTCATGAGACTCAACAAATGACTTGGATTTTGTGTGTGAGGTGTGTGTGTGTGTGTGTGTGTGTGCGTGTGCGCGCCAGAGTAGAAGCCAGAGTATGTAACCTCGCATGTCATTCCTCAGGAACATCATCCACCTTGTTTTGGGACAGGGTCTCTCATCAGCCTGGAACTCACTAAGCAGGTGAGGCTAGATGGCCAGCCAGCCCCAGGGACCCACCTGTCTCTGCTTCTCCAGTGTTGGAGTTACATGTACATGCCACTCCACCCGGAAACTGAATTCAGGTCTGGTGGTTACCAGGCAAACATTTTATTGACTGAGACCTTTCTGCTTGTTGCCTATGTTCCTGCTCTTACTCTTGGCAACAAGGCTGCATAGTGCTGAGTGAGCAAAACATAGAAAGTGGTGAAAGTCTGTGGGTTCTGGTTGCTTCGACAGATGCTGAAGGCTGCTTTCGGTAAGCAAGGCTGTTGTAGGCCAGGTCAAGTCCAAAGCCCTATCAAGGAAGAGATCGAGTAGGCTGTTTTGCTTTGTCTTCCTTCAGCTCTGAGCAGAACAGTCTATCATTTTTCTTCGTGTAACATTCACCAGCTTTGACCTGAGAATGTAAAAGTGACAGACTAAATGGGATAATCCTGTAAAGTCATCGATCTTTTCCATGAGCAACCGTGACCTCAGGCTTAAGAGATATTTTTCAAACTGTAGATCTGGCTGGCAACTGGTTTAAAGGTTTATTCTATAGAGACTGGATGCCAGCCCTCCAGCTTGACTTTATAATCCTTTCATTTCACACCCACCTCCAAGGCTATCTGAAGCCGGAATAGGTTCTCCATCAAAATGACTGAGGTATCAGCAGAAAATTTTTCATCATACTTTCTTTCCTTTAACCAATCAAGATTGTTTTCTTTTCAGACATTTCTCCATGTTCCACACAAGTTCTCAGGTTCCCTTCCTGGACTGTGAGCCCCGCGGTTAGTTGACCTTACCGGACTCTCCCATGGCCATCTCCTTCCACTGCTGTCTGGCCATCATCCCTCATGCGCTCATCTGTACTGGTCTGTGAACAGAACCCCAAGGCTCACCTTTGATCCACACTGACCCCTTTATCTGACATGTGCTCATTTTCTCCTTCTGTGTTCCGTGGCACTTTCTGTCACTTCCTTGAGTAGAATCTCTCCACACTGGATTCCTGAAGTGTTCCTGTCTACACGCCACAAGTTACCCCTCTATAATCCATTACAAGTTACCATTGCCTGACACAGAATCTTTCCTCTGTTTTTTTTTTTTTTTTATAACTCTTTCTGCTGAGAACAATTTTAACTTACAGAAATGTTGTAAAGAATAACGGAGTTCCTTCATACCCCTCACCCAATTTTGGTTTTCCCTAACGTAATGTTGTGTTATTTTGGTACATTAGTCCAAACTAGGACAGCAATATTGGAACATTACTACTTAGTAAATTCCAGACCTAAGTTGGACTTCAGCGTTTTTAAAAAACATTCCTTCCTGTTTGAGGATCCCAGGACCTGGAATACCGTGTTGCAGTCACTCCTGTTTCTTGGGACGTCTGTTCTGGTTCTGACCTCACAGTTGTTCCCTGTTTTGTTACTAGCTTGACTTTGACAGTCTCAAGAAACACCGGTCAGATGTTTCGTAGCACAGCACTCGGTCTGGCTTAGTCTGCTGTTTTTCTTCTGATAAGATCGAGTTTCAGGATCCAGGGGAAAATACCATAAAGGTGAAGCGCACTCTTCGTCACGTCAGCTTAGGGATACGTGCTCACGATACAGCACCATTGACGGCTGCAACCTTGGCCACCCCCTTGAGGTGCTATTTCCCAAGTTTTCCTTTCCTGTTTCTGTCTTTCCCTTTTCTCACTCTGTTTTTTAGGAGTGAGTCATTATGTCTAGCTCACACTAAGTACCCCATATATCTAAGTTTGTGGCGTGTTTTTAAACTCCATTTGGCTGCAGTCTGGGGAGAATTGTTCTGAAATCCCCATGTTTCTTCCCAGAATTTTTTTTTCTCTAGAAGAATGTAATATTGTCACAGGGTCTTGTCCATTCAGGCTGCTGTGACAATGTGTCATAGACTCGGTAGTAATAGACATTTATTTCTGGGGCTGTAGGGTCAAGATCAGAGCGCCAGCATAATCAGGCTCCAGTAGGGACCCTTTTCCCAATTGCAGGATAAAGTTTTTGTATCATCATGTGATGGAAAAAATCAAGAACTCCCTAGGGCCTCTCTCATGGGGGTGTTCATCCCATTCCTGAGGGTCCCACTCTCATGACTTGGTCAACTTCCCCACAAAGCTCTTACCTCTTGATACTATCACACGAGTGGGTAAGATGTCAGTATATGAATTAGGGAATGGCACACATATTTAGTCCATAATATACATATTTTATCAATGGGATAAATATTAAAATTTTATTTATACATTACACTCTGAAGGACCAGATAGTAAGTATTTTATGTTTTGTTGACATACAGTCCCTGTTACAGACATATTTTTCATCTTTTAACAGCCTTTTAAAAAGGTCATAAACATTCTTAGTTTGAGAGTTGCACAAAAATTGATCATGCACGAATGGAGACAGGCAGTTCAGCTATGGACCTCTCTTAAGAAAAATGCATACAAGAACATTAAAAATCATGGAAAGATTTGTAGAATAGAAATCTGTCTACCATTGCTAACCTTAACTTGTCCTAAATTGATTTGGTCATGGAATTTTCTTTTCTTTTACCCATTTAATGTCTTGTGAAATTTACTTTTCAAAAATTCTGTCTTTGGGATATCATAATTTTGTTCACATATGAAGAATAACAAAGTCAATCTCTATTCAATCTACACATAAAGAAACATTCAGGATGTCTTAAAACAAATAAAATAGTACCAGAGATTATCTCTGGACCCTGAAAGATTCCTAAACAACGTTCCAAAAACATTAAGCATGAGACATAAATTATGTATTAGACCATATTAAAAATCAAGACTTTCTATTCAACAAACTTTACCACAAAAAACTTAATAGAAAGGGTAGGAGAAAACATTTGCTATGTTCGAAACCATAAGAGATTTAATGTGACAAGGAGTGTTTTCTAATTAATAAGGAAAGGACTGGATATTCAATACAAAATGGTTGAGTAATATGAGTAGACAATGCCCAGAGGGAGAAGGCGGAATGACTAGCAAGTATATGGAGATGTTGAAGCTCATTAGCAACTGCAGAAATGAAAGTTGAAGAGAGATTAAAATGCTCGCACTATTAGCAAGTAGTTTTCAAATTGGTTGATAGCCAATGTTGGCAGGAATCTAGGAAAACAGCTTTTCTTATGCACTGCTGTGGAAGCGTTAGACCATTCAGCCTGTCTGGAGAATTATTGGTAAATCTCAGCAAGATTTGGTATGTGCAGACTCACTGTTGACTGCAAACCCAGAAAGACATAGCCACAAATCCAAGGATAATAAGCACAGAGAAATTCATTTGAGCATTTAGTTTAATTTAGGAGGAGATGGAAGGCAAAATACTTTCCATTACTGGAGAAATGGAATAAGAAAATATAGCACAAGCTCACTTTGGAACTACACAACAGTCAAAGCCAATGAACAGGTACATCAGAGTGAGCTGGGTGGGGCTTTCAAAAACAGCATTAGACAAAGGGCCGGGGGGATGGCTGACTGGGTGAAAGCGCTTGCCACACTAGCCTGACAGCCTGAGTTCAGTCCCTGGAACCTAAATTAAAATGCCAGATGTGGCAGTGTGCATCTGTAATCCTAGCACTCAGACGGCAATGAGAAGGAGATGCAGGAGAATTGGCCAGAAGTTCCATGGCCAGATAGCCTCAAAGATAGCCTCAAGTATGAAGACCGGAAACAAGAGGGACCGCGCCTCCCCAGGGTGGAAGGAGAGAACTGGCTGCTCAGTTGTCCTCTGACCTCCGCAGACATGCTGTGGCAGGTACATGTGCTCCTCCACATGCAAATACAAACAAATTGAGTAATTAAAAATAGTGTTGTATAGGGAATATGTGTGCAAATTATGTATAATGTAATGTATGTCTACACACACATGCATGTGTATGTATGCACGTATGAATGTATGTATGTATGTATGTATGTATGTATGTATATCCAGGGGCAGGGGAGACACAGCTAAGTGGAATGTAACTGATCAAAGGGTAAAATAATAAATAGAAGCTGGAGATGAATGCTGGTGTGTTATGAACAGAGTGGCATGGTGAAGCCATCTCTTGGCAGTGCTGGTTTTCCCGTACGTGTGTCTGTTGTACTCTGCTGTCCTGGAGAATACGATCTTTGACACCCTCTGCCGAAGAGAAAGACTTAGCTGATCTGTTTGGTTTTCTCCCACCCTGATCTATTTGCCAGTAACAGAAAACCACCTGGCTTTAACACAACAAACGCTTCACGGTCAATCTAGTGTCCTTGCATCTACCGTGTGAACACTTCGACCATCTCCAAACTCTGTTTCATCTTCACCAACCGAAGCCATAATTCCTGATCCCCCATTCCCAGCCCCTATTCCCAGGCCCCCATTCCCAGCCCCCCCCATGCATTAATGGCTTTTATCATTGCTTTGGCCGTACACCTGACAGAAACAACAGAGGAAAGATTTATTTTGCCTCAAAGGATCAGAGGGTCAAGTCCACAGTCACATGGCAAAGCACCATAGAGGCAGGCGCTTGCGGCAGAGGAGTTATTAGTATCATTGTAGATAGCACATAAGGAAGCAGACTGGGGGTGTGATTTAACCTTCAAATCCACACTCCCAGTGAGGACCCAGTTCTTCCAACTGGACCTCATTTTGCCTTACCACCTAATAACACTACCACATGTTATGACTCTGTTCGGTAGGTCAGAGCACTCAGGACCTAACATCTCTGGAAGCCATTGCAAACACAGCTAGAGTGAAGATTTAACAATCCCCTAGGGGGTTTCTCAATCCAATAGAATTAACAAAATTAACTATGTACCCTGACAACCACCATTTCTGCCTCAGAATTCCCCTTTTATGGGTAAAAAAGTACAGTATTTGTCACTCAACACAATGTCCCAAAGAGTCATCCAAGCTGTAATGTATGTCAGAATTTTCTTCCTTTTGAAAGCTGAAAGCTGAATAATAATTCATTGTATGGGTATTCTGTACTATATTTGTTCAGCTGTTAATTGATCAATGATATTTTGACTACTTCCATCTTCTGGTTTCTTTTTTTTAATATCCTGATAGGAACTTGTTATGCAAATACCTCTCCAGGTCTCTTGTTTTGTTTTGGGGGGCTGTGTACTCAGAAGCAGAACTGGTAGATCACAAGCGAGTCTGTGCTTCACCTCTTGAGGAGCCTTCACAGTGCTATGTGCGGTGGGTATACCATTTTACATCACTGGCAATACACAGGATCCCGAGTTCTCTGCGTTCTGGTGTGTGATTTTCTGTTTTGATTTGCCTTTTATATTAGGTACTTTAGTAAGTATGAACTGATATCTCACTGTCACTTTTGTGTTTAGTGTGTGTGTATGTGTGTGTGTGTATGTATGTGTGTGTGTGTACATGTGCTTGTTGTATGTGTGTGCACATGTGTATGGAGGCCAGAGGTTGATGCCAGATGACTTCCACTATCACTCTCCACCTTTTTAAAAAAAAATTGTATTTATTCATTCATTCATCGTGTGTGTGTGTGTGTGTGTGTGTGTGTGTGTGTGTGTGTGTGTCCATGCACATGCATATGTTCTATGGCATACTTGTAGAGGTCAGAGGGCAACTTGCAGGAGTCAGTTATCTCCTTCTGTCATGTGGGTCATGGGGCTCAAGCTCAGTTCAGCAGGTTTGGTAGCAAACACACTTACCTGTTGAGCCTTCTCATCAGCGCTGCCTTAATGTTTGAGACATGATCTCTCCCTGGAGACAGCTGGCCAGCAAGCTCGAGGAAACCACTCATCTCCTCCCACTGCCCCCAACAGCCCTCGGGCCAGAATTATAGGCACATATGACCATGCACAACATCTGTTATGCTGGAGACCTGAACTTGGATGCTGCACTTTACTGTGTGAGCCATCCCCCAATCATCTCATTGTGGTTTGGATTTGTATTTTCCTATTGAACAGTGATGTTGACAATCTTTCATATGCTTATTGGTCAAGAAAAGATGCATCAAAGTTACACAATAAGTTAAGAAACTAATTTAATGTCTATCTCTGGTTAATTTATTTCATGAAGTCATGAACATGGACCTAATGACTTGTAGTCTTTAAATATATGTATATGAGAGAAGTAGAAAAAAAAGAAAGATAAAAAGAACTCTCAAAACATTTAAAGATGTATAGAATTGTCAACAAGCTTACCAGCATACACTACCCTTTTCTGATCAGTTAATGTTTCCCTAGTGTTTTAACAAGGGCAGGAGGCCCTGGTAAACACACTAAACCTTTAGGGAATAAACACAGTGGGTGCTCTCTTCACCCTATGAGGGTCAGGGCCAGGGTCAGGGTTGGAGTCACTGAGGGATCAAGGGTCTTTTCATCTGGGCTTCTGCCTACACTAGAAAAGCCTTGGCCTCCACCACCAGATCCTCTGCCGTAAACCTGTACCCATACCCTATATTGCCTGGTCATTTCCCCTTAAGTGCCACCATGGTGGTACTCAGATGCAAATGGGCTAGAGAATTTAGCAAAAAAAAGGAAAGAACATGGCTTTTAGTAGAAAATTAACTAGTATTTGCCACAGATAATGATAAGAGAGTAGAGGAAAGGAAAATTTTAGGTTTGAGGAGATTAAAGAAAATGACAACTATTTCTTTTATGGTCAAGACTTTTAATTATTTACTTCTTGAATTTTATAGTAAAAGAATCTGGTTTTCCCAAAGGATACATTAAACTAAATACCCAGAGTGATAATTTTATCAATGATAGGGCTCTTAAACTATTCATGTCCCCTATGTAAACACACACCACCTGAAAACCCAGTTCATTCTGAGAAATACTATACCATATTCAAGAGTGTCTGGAGTGGGTGGAAATAATGTAGATTCATTTTCCCAGATGGAAAGGCAGAACTGAAGCAAATACACCTAATAGCTCCTCATTACCTCTACATTTGCATATTTTCTTTCAGTTTTAAGTAAAAGCCCAGATATATTCTGCCTACGACAGGATGCTATAAAGTCAGAGTAAATATCCTATTGAAAAATAATCAAGGCGAGGGAGGTGGGAAATCTTAGGAGAAACTCAGGAAAATGGGCTGAATTAGAGCTATTCAACACTAGCTCGAAAAACACACACAAAGCAACTGCAAGCAGGCGATAAATCGTCCTGAGTTACAGCATAATGACGAGACAGATGACCTGGGAAACGTGAGTTGGCAATGGTGCCTGAGATTGATCAGTCAGCCACCCTCATGCTCAGGCAATAGGACCATTTCAGCTCTAGCCTGCCTCTGCTGCTTCAGATTTGTTTTCCCAGTCACCTTAAAAATTAGAGGAGAACCCATTGCTTCAGCCCTGCAGTTGTGTGGAAGCTCATTCTGCTCACAGGATTCTGGAGGACACAAACGTCATCCTTTCTTGTCAAGCAATATAAAACATGGTGCACATTCATCTGGTGCCATCCACACCTGATCTTACAGAGCACTTCCCCAGAGATTCATTCCAAAACGAAGCAACAAGCCAAAGGAGACAGCCATGAGCATGCCATAAAATTGAAGAGAGGGAGAAATATGAGAGCAAATTGATCACTTTATTGCTGATTCCATAGGACAACTAAAAGCCAGCAATGATTCCCAGCCTACAGAGCAGTGCCCACAGTTGTGTAAGGAATGGACACCTGTGGGGAAATAGAAAATTTCATGGCCAAGTTTTTAGAGTTGCACAAAAGCCAACTAAACAGACTGGTTTGGAAGAATCACTCTGGAATAAATGATGCAAACCTGACAATGGTAGGGATGAATCCAGCTTAGAATAGATGTATAACTTACAATATGTCAAAATCTCATACATGGGCTAGAGAGATGACTCAGCAGTTCAGAGTACTTGCTGTACTTAGGGAGGACCTGAGTTCAGTTCCCAGCACCCATATGGAGGTTCACAACTCTCTGTAGCTCTGTTTTAGGGGATCAGACACTAGATTTTGGCCTCTGCAGATACTGAGTATGCATGCAGTATACATACATGCATGTATATGGGCAAATACTCATACACATAAACTAAATACAATTTAAAAAAAGTCTCCTACATGAATTGTGACACTTTGAGCATCCTTCTCTCTATATCCACATCTGGGATCCTTGTCAACTTGCTTTCTCTTGGGGAGAACTCAAGACTAATCCAGCATGAGCCTTTTGGATACCAGCACAGAGCACCAAAGGGGATAGTCTCACATCTGAGAGATGCTAATTACAGACAACACTACTGTACTTATGATGTTCAATTTAATTAATTGTAAAGCCTTGTTTACTTAAGGCTTGTGGTTTGATCTGAAATCTTATTAGACTATTTATACATCTAGGAAACTACATAAAATAAAGACAAGGCATGTCTGTATTTTACCTGTCTACATTGAATACTCTAAGAACCTACATCTAATCCCTTCAGAGACCAAATAGGAAGTTGTAACCAGAAAAAAACAATACATTTCCTCAAATATTTAGAAACTTTTGTAAATATAATAGATTAAAAAATTTAAGTTATCTGGAACAGTACTGTACTGTTTATAAGTACATTTCTCATGTCTTTTAAAAATGATATGCCTAAATCCAAATATATATCTTAAATAGAATGCATAAGGCTAACTCCTGAACTTCTCATATATCAAATTCTTTATGACATATATACTTTTACTCTTAAGTGTCTGTTAAGTATTCCTACATTTAACACAAATCTTAATATTGTGCTTTTGAAGACTTTATCATCTCTATATTCAAGTTTTCATTTATTTCATATTTTAGACAGGTTGAGGCTTCTGGCGTCACAATGACCACAACAGGATCATTATCCCAGGCAGCCTGAGGTTGTTTATTCTTTAGAGAGCTTGAGCCAGGATGCAGGTCTGGGGGATGAGTCAGCCCCAAAGTGATTCTTTCTGCATCATGATGGAAAGCATGGAGCCTTCTCCTGATAGCGTCTATGGCAATAAAGAATGCTAAACCCATGTCCATCAGATGGATGTTCTTGCTTTATAGTTAGACATAATTCTTTCATCTAATGACCTGAAATTTTCAACCTGCTGTCCAGGCTAAGCTATTTTCTTTTGTCTCTTATTGAATTTGAGATTATTTTCTTACTGTTTGCATTAGGTATACCCCAATCACATCTAGGAGTTTCGATAGACCCCAGGAGAATTCTACACATCTGGCATCTTTTTCAGACTAAGTGATTAAAACTCTATGGATGATCTAGAGGCATGAGAAATGTAGCAAATGGGGAAACCTCTGCCTGGAGTCTGCTGCTGAGCCTGGACTGAGCTGGCTAAACTCAAGATCATGGTTGCTTCACATACACCCCTCTTAGAATGAGAATCCGGGCCACTTTTGACCTTCCAGTGCTCATGTTAATTGTGGCATCTTATTTTACAAACTGGATCTCAGAACACACTGTAAATTAGTTGCCTACTCCTAGTTCCAAGCAACCCCATGCGATGGACTCAACCCCAAGGGCTTGTAGGCTGAACAATCACATCCCAAAGATGCTCATGTCCTAATACCGAGAACCTAGGGATATGCTACCTTCCATGGACAAGGGTACCTTGTAGTTGTGATGACACGCAGTATCTTGAAATGGAGATGATAGTAAAGTATCATGATGTGATGACCAATGTAACTATGAAGAGTTCTTATCACGGGAGGCAGAAGGTAAGAATTAGAGGAGATAACAATGAATGACAGATACACGAGACAGGAGTGACCAGAGGAAGGGACCACAGACCGAAAAGAGCAGGTAGCCTCCAGAGGCTGAAGGGTTTTGTTGTAGTTGTTGTTTGTTTGGTTTTTAATACGAATAAAAGCCACAATCTTCTGAAGCCTCTAGAAGGAACCAGCCAGGGTGACTCTGACTTTAGGTTAGTGAAATGAATTTTAGACTTCTGACCTCCAGACTTGTAATGGAAATCTGTGTTGTGTTAAGTTGTTGTATTTGTTACAGCCCCAACAGGAAGTTAATATGATTAGTGTCTTCCAGACAGGTGTGGTTTTACTTATGCTGTGCAATCCCTTCTCAAGTCTTGCCTTTGAACACCACAGTGCCCTTTTGGGAGAGGTGAATGCTGTCCCCACCCTGTGTGGTCATGGTTTATTCTATTCCCTAATGCATTCTCTTGAATTTTCCAGATTCCCAGAGCCTGGTTTCCAGCTAAGTCTACATATGAAGGTGTGGAACAGGAGTATGCCCTTCCCCTCTCCTCCCCTGCCCTCATTCCTCTCCTCTCCTCTCCCTCTTCTCTCTCTCTCCTCCCCTCTGTCCTCCCTCTTTCCTCCCACAGAGGTAGTTGGCATTGAGCAGCCTGTCTTCTACAAGATTGACTCCCAGAAGTTACCACAGTCCTCGCTGTCACACGGTGGGTAGAAGCTCTCTCCTTAGCCACCGCTTCCTCCCTTGCCTTCTAGCCAAGGCCAGAGAGGAGGCCCCTTTTCTACATTTGCTCATCTCTGTGTTGTTTCATCTTCCCTTGCTTTTTAAAATTTTATAGACCTACTTTTCCATATTATATTTCAAACATTAAAAACCTGTAAGTCATTTCTGTATTGTTGCTACAATTACTTTGGTTTTCTCTGTTCTTTTGGCTGCTTCCTGTCTAACTTTGAGGTCTACCTTGGCGCCTGAGAAGCCCCACTCACCTCAGTTCTTCTACATCCTGGAATCCTAACCCAGACTCTCCCAACCCCTGACTTTCCTGAGCATATGTCTTTGAATGCTCTTTATTTTCATACCATTTCAATAGCCTTTTCATATGAATTTACCATTTTTCTATTAGTCATTTTGGTTGTCTTTAGTCCAAGGAATTTGTTGGAAGGACATAAGGGCTCAGAGAGTCCCCTGGGGACTGGAGAAATAAGCATTGAACCACCAAGATCAACAGAAGCCAAGGCACCAGAAGACTCAGACAATAAAATCCAGCCACAACTGTGAAGTAGCACGAGCTTTGTAGCCACGGCTCCTGCCTTGGAGATGAATGGCTTTCTAATCTTTCTTGACCATTTACTTGAGACTCAGATTCATGAGACTAAGATATCAGATGTAGCTGAGGGGTTCAGCACTTGCCTAGCTTGTGTGCAGCCCTAGAGTTAGTCTCTAGCCATGTAAGTTAAACAAACAAATAAGAAAGCGAACTTCTCAGACAGTGAGTTCAGTCGGTTAAGCCCACATGTTTTGCTCATCTCTCAGCGAGTCAGAGGAACTGAAGATCTCCTTTGCTTTTCTTAGAAGGAAGGGCCTATTCCTTTGACCATCAGGGAGGCACATGAGGAGGGAGAAAGTACTCCTAAATAAAATCAGAAAGGAAGCAAGTGATGTTGGGTTTCCAAAAACAACAAACGGTCACCATGTCCTGCCCACTCTTGTGTGTCTCAGCACTCAAGACTAATCCTTTTGATGTCACTGTCTTCCAAACCTCACACCTCTGTCATCTCTCACTAACTCCTCCTACTTTGGCCCACCTTTAAATTCATATCTTAGAATTATGTTCGTCTTGGTCTGAGTTGCCAATGGTTCATCAGAACTTTGACTGAATATATTGCCATCTCTTCTTAGGCAAGCTCAATTGAGACATTATTTTTCCATGCTCTGAATAGTTCTGGAGTTTAGGACATTATGTTTCAGGTAGACATCTTGGATAAATAAAGGATCTGGATTTGTTTTCTTAAGCTTCTGGTATACAATAGACAGCACAGCATGTTCTCTACATGAGTGCTCAAGATGCAGATTATTCCTCTGGTGAGACAGGCAGGGGCCATGGGGCAGTATTCAGATGTTTGTAAGATGGATACTCACTTTGTGTCTGCCTTGTTTCCCATTGATGAAAGCGTCAAGGTCAAGGTTTATCCTTCCTCCCTGGTTCTTCTACCATCCTCATCTCCTTCCCAAGAGCCCTCACTGTGGTTTTCACAAGGCTTGCTGTGACCAATGAAGCCATGTTGCTATAGGTGATACTCATCAGTGACTTGATACCAGGATAGAGTTGCTTTAGATCCTATACAGGCTCCTTTCCATTCCATGAGCATTTGAAAAAGAAAAGAGAATCAATACAATGGAGCGGTGATGACAGTGGCATTTCTCTGAACCAGCTACCGTCTTCATTTTGGCTTCTGTTTTTGTGCCACAGCCCTACAAACACTGACCTGGGTCTGGAAAGTGGCTTTTCTCTTTCCTTTCTGGAGACAGAAATCTAGAACAGCTCACACTGTTTGCCTGTCATGCATTAAGCAATACTGACCACAGGCTACCTGTGGTGAATCACTGTGTCGTATTATACTTGTCCAGAGCAGAGAAATCCTTAATGAGAATGTTCCAAGTCACTGATGAGGGGCAGGCTGCTGGTAACTTTCCTCCCATCAATCTGAACGACATTGCTAACGTGTGTTCTGTGTTATTTTTGGAAGTGATTTCATTACTTGCTTGTTGGTCTCTGGTTACGCATCTTACTCCACCATAGCTCATACGACGAAGATCAGTCTCTTTGTTGGGCCTTATTTGTCTTTCTTAAACTCACAGCACAGAATTATATGCCACACACTACAGGACTGCTAAAATACAGAACAATCCTCTCTGCCTCATAAAGTCCAATAAATACTTGATGACAAATTGCCAAACCCAATCCAAGAAGAGAAGAAAAGCCAATTATACAGTGATTCCTCTCTATAACAAATACAAAGTCACTCCTTAATCCATTCATTAAATTTATTGAGTGGCTACCATGCCAGGCATCAGGCTAGACACCGGGGAA
>CABHPP010138540.1:28564-38849 GCA_902168425.1 Peromyscus attwateri | reverse complement strand
GGAGGGGAGGGGAGGAGATCCTCAAAGGCAGCACATCTCCTCTTCCCTGATTCTGGGCTTTGCCTCCACTCTCCCCCACCATTTTCTCACTCCACTTCCCGCCCACATCACCAGCTTGACCCACCAGACATGGCGTCTGGTCCAGTGTTCCTGTGTCCCTTCTGGCCTCTTCCAACCAAAGAGATCTTTAAAAGCATAAATCAGGCTAAACTAATTGTACACATCTGTAATCCCAGTACTCGGGAGGCTGGAGCAGGAGGATTGCAGCGAGTTGGGGGCCATCATGGACTACATAATGAAACTAACTTAATGTTCTCTCTATATATATCTGTCTGTCTGTCGGTCAGTCTTTCTATCTATCTATCTATCTATCTATCTATCTATCTATCTATCTATCTATCTCTATCTCCCTCCCTCCCTCCCTCTCTCTCTCTCTCTCTCTCTCTCTCTCTCTCTCTCTCTCTCTCTCTCTGTGTGTGTGTGTGTGTGTGTGTGTGTGTGTGTGTGTGTGTGTGTATTGTAATGTAGGAGCTAGATAGTGGCATAGATCTGTACTATTATCTCAGTACTTGGGTGATGAAAGAAAGAGTATCTCAAGTTCAAAGCTGTCTATCCTCAGGCACATAGAGAGTTATAGCCTGAGCTAAATAGGCCTTTTCTTATGAATGATGGGTGATAGGTAGATGATAGATAGACAGATAGACAGACAGACAGACAGATAGATAAGACATATGAAGAGAGAGATAGAGACAGACAGACAGGCAGGCAGGCAGGCAGACATGTAAACCAGTGTGTTTCACTCTTGCTAAAAACTTTCAATAGCTTCCCATGATGCCCTTCCCCATGTCCTGCAAAGACTGACATGATCCTGGCCGGGCGGTCTCTTCTCCCGTCCTTTCCAGCTCCTCTCAGTGCCTTGACCACGTCACATCCCCTGCCATCTCTCTGCTACCAACATCCTCTCCACTCGCTTCCTATGGCTAGCTGCTGTCAACCCGGAGAACTGAACCCAGGGAAGGTTTCTGCAAGGAAGCTTATTCATCAAACCTTCAGCTAAATCATGTTCCATGCCGAGCATTTTCTCTTTCTCTCGGTTTTTCTTCACACTTTGAAACAGGCACACACAGGTTTAACTGTATATATGAATTATTTATAACATGTCTTTCTAGCTTTCGCTGGTGTAGTGTCTGCTTATTATCTCTCTCCCTTGGTCTGTGAAGATCAGTCTTGGTCTGTCACCATGGTAACCTCATAACCAGACAGTAGCTGGTATAGGGATGTGTTCAATAAACATGTGTTAAATTTATAGATTAATGAATCGATGGATTGATAAGCTCTCCTAAAAGAAACACCTACACATAACAGACCCAATGCTTACAGTGACATGTGAATTAGGTAAGTACATTAATCCCCTTTATTTCTTTTTTATTTCCTGTGTATGTTTTGCCTGCATGTCTGTATGTGCATCAAGAGCATGCCTGGTACCCAGGGAAGTCAGAAGAGGGAATCAGAGCCCTTGGAACTGGAGCTATGAATGGGTATGAGCCACTGTATGGATGCTGGAAACCTAACTCAGATCCTCTGGAAGAGCAACAAATGCTCTTAACCACTGAGCCATCTCTCCAGCCCCACCACACACACACACACACACACCACCACTACCACCACCACCAACAACAACAACAACAACAACAACCATGCTGCTTTTTTATTTTGTTTGTTTGTTTTGAGACAAGCTCTCTCAGGTAGCCCTAGCCCTAGGGCTAGGAACTTACTGTGTGGACCAAGCTGGCCTCAGACTCACAGAGATCTGCCTGCCTCTGCCTCCCGAGTGCTAACATTAAAGGAGTGTGCCACCATGCCTGGCCACATGACCTTTTAAGAGAAAAATTGTTCTTCTAGAGCAGGAATGCCTTTCGACATAGTGAAATGCTGTTGTCATCTACAAATGCACTGGGTCATGCTCATCACTTTCCTGGGACCCAGGCAGTCTGTGACCTGCAATGTGGACAGCTTGTTATAAAAAGCTATCACTTTCTTTCGGCCGCGGCAGCCATCTTCCAGTAACTCGCCAAAATGACAAACACAAAGGGAAAGAGGAGGGGGACCCGCTATATGTTCTCCAGGCCTTTTAGGAAACATGGAGTTGTTCCTTTGGCCACTTACATGCGAATCTACAAGAAAGGTGATATTGTAGACATCAAGGGAATGGTCACTGTTCAAAAAGGAATGCCTCATAAGTGTTACCATGGCAAAACCAGAAGAGTCTACAATGTCACCCAGCATGCCGTGGGCATCATTGTAAACAAGCAAGTTAAGGGCAAGATTCTTGCCAAGAGAATTAACGTGCGGATTGAGCACATCAAGCACTCTAAGAGCCGAGACAGCTTCCTGAAGCGGGTGAAGGAAAATGACCAGAAGAAAAAGGAAGCCAAGGAGAAGGGTACCTGGGTCCAGCTGAAGCGCTAGCCCGCCCCACCCAGAGAAGCACACTTTGTGAGGACTAACGGGAAGGAGCCTGAGCTGCTGGAGCCATTCCATACGAATTCATGGCCTGATGTACAAAAACAAATAAAAGACCTGGACTGTAAAGGGCTTTTCTTAAAAAAAAAAAAGCTATCACTTTGAGCCGGGCATTGGTGGCGCACGCCTTTAATCCCAGCACTCGGGAGGCAGAGCCAGGCAGATCTCTGTGAGTTCGAAGCCAGCCTGGGCTACCAAGTGAGCTCCAGGAAAGGCGCAAAGCTACACAGAGAAACCCTGTCTCGAAAAACCAAAAAAAAAAAAAAAGCTATCACTTTGATTCATTACAGGACTCTGCCACTGTTAAAGATAATGTCTGTTTTGCTGCGTGTTCCAATTGTGTTAATAGTTGATGTTCTATGCAGGTCACCTACTGTGGGAATGAGCTCTGTACTCACTCAGTCTGTTTGGTAGGACACTGGGATCTATGAAGGAATGAGCTACGGCTCTAGGCATCAGTTTACTTAAGAAGGGAGAAGAGGTGATCAATAGCCACAACTAAATGAGAAAAGGGCTTTAATTCACAACTGTGACCTGATTGACCAACAGTGATAGCATCTGACTGGCCAGAGAGTGATCAACTTTGCAACTGATGGATTCGTACGTTATTTCACACAAGTTTTCATATGACAAGGATTGGTACACACATATTTTGCTTTGCGTAATCAGAAATCATTCAAATATTTGTTGGCTAGAATACTAAGTAATCTCTTGAAAATAGACTTCTTTTGTCTTCCTTCATCAGATAGAAAGTGTGTTGCGCAAATAATCTAAAATCATAATAAAAATGATCCTATATGCAATCATAATAAAAGTAATCCCTGCCCTATGTGACCTAGGATGAGTCACTTAACTTCTCTGGGCCTCAGTTTCCTTGTGTATAAAATGGGTTTAGTTATGTAGGACCTAACTTTGCGTGTTATTGTAATTAGAGTTTACACAGCACAGTGCCTAGCTCACTATAGACACCTGGTCCATGGGGACTAATATTATTTATTAGTATTATCCGTAGCTCATAAACTATACCTTGTGTCTCAGCGGAATCCACCACTTACTCCGTCATTCTCTGTGAGGGCCTAAGTCAGTGAGAGATGCCAAGCTAAAGGGTCCCCTGGGTCAAATTCTCAAGGAAAAAAATCCTTTGTTCATTCCCCCAAATCTTCATCCCAGTTGCCGGCCTCTTCTGGGAGCTGGCAGGGCATGGTGGGTGGGAAGAAGTTGAAGCCAGACAGCTCATCCTCAACAGGCCTTCAGACCTGTCACTCTGTTCTGCCAGCCCAGCACAAATTCAGCAGGTCTCGGCCTGGGAACCGCCCCACCCCATGCCTTGCCCACCGCTTTCCTCAAGAGCACCCCAGCCTGGCCCAGGCTCTGCATTGCCCAGGCCTGACTTTCCAGAGGAAACTACTTTGAGATTGGCATGAGCTTAAGGTGTGGCCCCTGTGGCCCTGGCCAGCCCTGAGTGTAGAGCCACAGGGTGGAGCAGGGGCGGGGTGGGGCGGGGTGGGATGGGGAGACACAGTACACACCCACTCCCCAGGGCCTGGGTGCTTTGCACAAGTGTGGAAACATTTTTCTCCTGAGTCTTCAATTGAGAGCAATTTAAATTCCTGTAGCTGTTGGGGTGGAGGCTGAGAACCTGGGGTGAGCTGGTGGGTGGAGCCAGGGAGGGAGGGTTGAGTGGGGCACCCAGAGCTGACTTCGGGGAATTACAACCTGTGTAAATCCTCAGTGCGGGGAAACTGAGGCCTCTCCAGGGGAAACAAGAAGCATTAAGGGCATAGTCAGAGAAACAGGGACTGGCCATAGCCCAGAGAAACCGGGTCAAGTGAGCTTGGGAAGGAGAAGCAGTGAGACCAGGAAGGGCATTGCAGAGACAAGAATGGGTAAAAATGGGGGTAAAGGGAGCTGTGAGATGCCTCAGGGAGTCAGGGTGCTTGCTGCCAAGTCTGAAGACCCGAGCTGAATCCCTGGAACCCACATGGTAGAAAGAGAGAATTGACTCCTCCTGCAAACTGTCCTCTGACATCCACACATATCCCCACACATGCGCACGGGCACACACAATGTAATTTTCTTTTTTAATTGTTAAAGATAATGCTGACCCCCCTTCTCTCTAGAAATAAGATGGCAGCTGCAGCAGGCCAGGCAGTGGCTTCCAGGATCCACAAATCCTTCACCAATCCAGGACATAAGAATGGGCTATGGGCTCCGACCCACCCACCCACCAAGAGAAGGCTACCTGTGCATCCTGTGGTTCCTGAATGCCCTCTTCAGGCTGGCCTCCCTCTGCTGGACCCCACATCTCCCATCAGGTCCAGGGTAGGGAGAGCAGGAAAGGGGCAATGGGAGCTGAGTCCCTGGACTCACGCTCTGTGCCCTGACCCAGGTAGACCCACACCTAGTTCACAGGAGACTCCGACTCTGGCCGAGGTGCTGCATTTTGGGGAGTCTTGGAGTGCTTCTCAACCTACAAGGTCCAAGCGCAGAGAGGGAGTGAATTGACCTGGGTCAGGAGCAGTACCCCTCTCATACCCCACCTTCCTCAGGAACAGAAGCAGCAAGAACTTGCCCAAAGCTCCCAGAGTCAGACTTGGCAGAATCAGAATTTGACAAGTTCTAGGTCCAGAGCACGGGTCTACAGCCTCAAGAGTTGATCTCAAGGCAAGTGGACCCCTAGAGGCCCCTGATTTTAGTTGTCCCACCTCTAAAGTGGGCGTAGTAGAAAGGAGCTCTGCCCAGGACATAAGATTGAGAGCAGACATAAGGACATGAGAGCAAATCTGTTGGCAAGATGGAGCAAGGGTCTCTACTGCTCTAATCCAGGGCCAAGTGGGGCATGTGATTGGACAAGGGGCACCTAGAGCTCCTTGAGGACCCAGAGTAGTGAAAGGTGGATAGAGAGGTTGTTCTTGGAGGTGTTTAAGAAAGATGGGCACGCAGGAGTCAGGGTGCCAAGTGTGCATTGCCCCTACCCCTGTCCTTCTGACACCTCCACCAGCTCTAAGGTAGTCATGAGGCCCAGCCCATCTTGGCCATCCTGGCACTTCTGGTGTTAGACCCAGTTCCACGGTAAACACAACAGCGGTGTAAGGAATGGACGAAACAAGTAAGGCTGTGTACTTGCGCTCTGGAATCTATCTGGGTGTT
This sequence comes from Peromyscus attwateri, assembly GCA_902168425.1. Lineage (NCBI taxonomy): Eukaryota > Metazoa > Chordata > Mammalia > Rodentia > Cricetidae > Peromyscus > Peromyscus attwateri. The sequence goes on along the minus strand of CABHPP010138540.1, from coordinate 33,176 downwards.
TCTGTGCACATGTCCATGGTCCCTCTGTTCCCTTGGAATGTCAGGGAGAACGTGGAAGACCACTTGGCCTCATCACATCTCTTGTCTGTTGAATTTAGAAGGGCTCCCTGCCCTGGCTCATCACCTAGGTACGGCCCTGCACTCTGGGATTCTCTTGTTCTCTCCTCCGTGAGTAAGATAGGACAGGGCCAACTCCTTTGGCTCCACTTGTAAGTGAATACTTCACGACCCATGAAGGCCAGGGACTTCAGCCAGGCACAGGGTCTCACTTGGATCTAGAATCTAGAAGAATGGAGCTAATAGGGAGAGAGTAGAATGGGAAGGCAGGGGGTGGTGTGTGAGTTCTTGGGTTCTCCCAGTCAATAATAATTCATTGTGTGTCGTGCATTTCAAAATAGAACAGTCTTCCATTTTCTGAGGAAAGGCTCTCTCCATCTAGACACCTAAAACAAGGCTAGTACCAAGCCCTACCTACATATGTGGTGGTTTTCCTACCCATGCTGAAGTTTCGCTTGCGATTTAGGCGCGGGAAAAGACTAACAAAGTAAGCAATAGCAAACTAGAACAACAGTACTAATATATACCCTAATAAAGAGTTATTTGAGGGTTCCTCCTTCTCTTTTGCCTCACCCTCCCCTGTCTTGATACCTTTTTGAATTGCTTGTGTTCACACTTCTTGGTGACGGAGAGTGACCGAAGGACTGTGTACTGAGGTCGGGCCATGGGAACTACTAGAGCCAAAAGCTCATGACAAATATCCCCACTACAAAGAAATGGTGAACATTTGGGTTTTGTGTTTTTTAAAATCTTCCCAATACCCCTGATGACCTTAGGAGAAAAGATACGTTTGGGGGCAAGTTCAGAGCAGAACAGGAGAACAGGCTGCCTCCTGTTTCTAAGATTTGTAGACCCCCCCCATACACACCTCCCCCCTGACTTCCCCTCCTTCCCACTAGGACTCACTTACCTCCAGAAGCCCTCCTGCCTGTCACAGCCTTATCTGCACCTTTTATACCCATCACAGCCACTCCGTGACTGGCACAGTGTCCAGCATATAGTCAGAGCTCGACACTGTTTGGGGACGTCGTAGAACCTTTGGGATGTGGGACCTATCTGGCAGGCATGAGACCTTGGAGGTGGGACTTGAGGGTTCGAGGCCCACTCTACCTCCTGTCCAAGCTGCCTGTGCTTCCTGATCCACAGAGATACGAGCAAGCTGCCTTACACTCTTCCCTGTGGCTTTCCCACCATGATGGACTGTGCCCTCCGCTGTTGAAGCTGTGAACCAAAATGAACCCTTCCTTTCTTAAGTTGCTGCTGTCTGGTGTTTTTATCGTAGTAACGAGAATAGTAGCTAATAGAGAGCGCTGAGTAGGTGAAGCCATGACCACAGGCTAAGCCCCTAGGACAGTATTCTTTCATGTCTGTATCACTAATGTCTGTTACAGGAATGTAGCTCAGGATAAATAGGGAGTATGGTGTCCAGAAAGCAGGACAAGGGATGCCTGTAGGAACAGGTTGACCGATTAGTGTGCACCGGAAGACATAGGTTGAGCCCAGATGCTCAGCGCAATGAGAGGTGAATCCACTATGCTTGGGAGATCCCAGGGAAAGTTCTGAGACAGGACTCACAGGTGTTGCTGATGGATGGCACAGGGAGACCAGGAGAAAGGATTCCAGCAGAGGGAGGCCTGAAAAAGGCCTGGTGGTACAGGAGAACCTGCCCCTTTGGGGGATTGCCCTAGAGAGCTGTTGAATTGGGTGTTCTACTATCTCTTGTGGATTATCTATCTGTCTGCTCAGAAACTGTGCTATCATGCTGTCTTCTTAGCTCTGGGATTTTTAAAAATAATTTATTTAAATTTATTTTATGTTCATTGATGTGAAGGTGTCAGATCCCCTGGAACTGGAGTTACAGACAGTTGTGAGGTGCCATGTGGGTGCTAGGAACTGAACCTGGGTCCTCTGGAAGAACAGCCAGTGCTCTTAACCACTGAGCCATCTCTCCAGCCCCAGCTCTGGGATTTTTAAGCCCTGGAAGATATGCAGATCATGGGAAAGGGGAAACTGAGGCACTCAGACTAGCCCAAGCCTCTTGGCAGCTCTGACCTGAACAGCTGCCCAATGAAACCATCCTTCCTTCCTCCCTCAAGGGCTCCCTGCCCCTCAGACAGTGGGCTCTCAGTGCCCAGGCCAGGAGGAGAAAGAAAACAGGAACCATCCAAAGAAGCTCCATTGTTCCCCAGCAAATGACTCACATGGGGAATGCTCCCTCCCTATGTGACAGCCCTCTGCTGTTCCTGGTGACTCAGAGGCTAAAATCACAAACCCTGTCCGCTGTTCCCACCTCCCTCCTGGGCTCTGAGAATGTATGTGCATTACTCAGGCATCAGATTCTCTCCTGTAGGTGGGTAAAAGCTGTAGGTGGGTAAAAGAAGACCAGACTGGTATAAGTTCCTCCAAGCTGGGCAGATATGAGGGTCTTGATTCCCTGTGACGCTTGGGAGAAATGACAGAAATACCCCTCAGTGTGTGCAGTGTGCTGGCCTTTTATTCCTGGAGTGGTACAGGCATAGGGGTCAGGCTTCTAGCTGGCCCAGCTCCCGCTTTCCAGACGGTGCCTAGGAGGACCCAGAGCTGGGATGCTCAGGGCAGGGACACAGGCAAGGGGCAGAGCTTTGGGGAGAGCAGCGCCGTCTCTATTTCCAGCGCCCGGTGACTTTGGCCTTCCCACGAGTTTTGGAGCTGCAGGAGAAGCAGAACCCCATGAGATGGAGGGAGTGGGGGTAACAGTTTCCAGTGGGGCAGAGGGCAGGCTAAGGAAAGCTAAGGGTTGAGATGGACACCCTGGAGCAGGGGTGGGATATGACAACAACGGCCTTGCCCCGCCCCATCCCACCCTGCACGGGTAAGGCTGAAAGAAGGAAGCTGTGACCGGAAGGAGAAGAGGGAGGGCTGGGGTCCGAACCCTCACAGCAGGATGGGGAAGAGAGAGGCAGGATGCACCGTGAGAGAGGGGCCGTAGACACTTACACTTTCTGGTTGTCATTGATCCTGTTTCTCAGGACGTTGATCTGGAAGGAAAACAGGGAAGATAAAGGCTAAAGTGGGGGTTCATTCAAGTGAGGTCTGGGAGGGGGAAGGGGGTTCAGCGTAGAAGCAAGGGTGCAAAGTGGGAGGAGGAAAGCACCAGAACACTGTGGGGGGCCGGCGAGTGAGTTGAATGGACTGATGGAGGACAGGGAAAGAGACTCTGAGGGTCAGCCGCGGTGGGGGGCAGGTCAAACCGGAGCATGGCAGAAGGATGGGCTCACCTCGTACTTCTGCTGCTTGAACTTCTCCTGCAGGTCGAACTTCTCGGCCTCCAGGTTGTGAATGCTCTGCCACAGCTCCTTGGCCTTCTCTCTGCAGGAGCCGCAGTGGGAGGGGAGGGAGGCACAATGAAGACGGTGGCTTTGGCTTTCTCCCTGGCCCCGACTGGCCTGCACGGTCGGTCCCCCAGCCTGCCCTTGCACATTCAGGTCTGCAGAGGGTGCCTCCAGCCTGTGCTATGGGCCTGGTCATTCTGAAATTCTGGGTCCCTGCCACTGTGCCCGGTGTTCAGGGACAGACACCAAGGGCTGCCAGAGCACAGTTCTGAGAGTCCTGGTATTGTAGAGCATCTAGTTCAATCCTCCTTCCCACCTTCTGTGTGAAGGTGGGCAAGCAAGGGCTCAGTTCTCCTTCCCTGTCAGCAAAGCTCCCACGGGAGGCCTGACCTGTGAGGCCCAACACCAGCCCTGGTCATGAGCCTTGGTTAATGTGTGAGGGAGTGACTCCCCCTGGTGGTTTGCAGGAAGAAGTAACCTCCACCCCACTCTAGAGAACAGGGCCAGAGGCCACCCACCCAACCGGGCCCACCTCAGCTGGTCTTCATTCAGGTGGTCGATGGCCAGCGCCTTCCTCCTCTCAGCCAGGATCTTCTTCTTCTTCTCTCGCTCGGTCTGTCTCTTCCCGCTCTTGCGCTCTGTCTGAAGCGGGTGGGGAGCAAGGACACTTGTCTAGAGATGGCTCCTCCCTGTCCCCTGACCCTCCCAATACCCTGGGGGCGTAGGGCCAGGTCTGCAGAACACCAGGTTCCTATCCTGTTGCTCTAGCAACATGACACACCATTACCTTCTAGATTCCCCCAGAGAAATTGAGGCAGGGGCAAGGAGCGGCCTAAGTGCCCTCCCTCCTCCCACAACTCCTCTTCCAACAAGGTGTGCTCCCCTCCCAGGGAGCACTCTGCAACTAAAGGGAGGACTCCAGGTTTTGTACCCACCTGAGCTTGCTAAACCAGGAAACCATGAGAGAAAGACCCAGAGAGAAAGACCAAGACCGCCACAGAGACGCGGAGAGAAGCAGGGTGGGAGACAGGAAGACAGTAAGGACAAGGTGATTCGGCTGCTCAGCAGGGGCTGCCTCCTGTGCCAAGCACAGGTCTGGGGCTCAGGGAAGGGAAATGTTTAGAACATTTGCCTGGTATGGTCACTGTGAGGACAGAGACACGGGGGCAGAGCTGGGGGCTTAGGGTATCTAAACAAAAATATCCCGATGCCTCCATGCATAAAGAAAATCGGGCCTGGTTGGC
>CABHPP010138540.1:0-28464 GCA_902168425.1 Peromyscus attwateri | reverse complement strand
GGGGGGGGCTGGGGGTGGGGTATCTAGTAGGTGTGAGTGTCCACAAGCAAACCACCCCACATCCGTGCAGCACACACTTTCCATGCTAGCTCGTTGCCTCTCGGAAGCTGCAGGGCAGGCAATACTAGGCCATGTGAGGAAACAGGATCAGGGGGTATAGCAGGCCATGCTGCTGTGTGTGGCAGAATCAGCTCTCTAACCAGAGCTCCAGGACCCATGATTCTCCGGGATGTACCCGGTCACCTTGGGGAGCCAGCATGAGGAGGCATATTAGTGTTCTAACCTTTGCCCACAGCAGAGCTCTCCTAGTGAAGCCACGGTCAGGCTGATAGCCAGCTTGGGGTGTGGGGAGGTGGGGGCTAAGCATGAGGAGACCTTAGGCTTCAGCCACAGCAGTTGGGAATTTCTTCATGGATCCAACCAAAGGCAGCCTTGAGGATACACTGAGATCTCCTGGTGCCCGATGCCACTTCCCACCTACCTTCTGGATGTACCCTCCAAAATGCATCATGTTAGACAGAGCCTTCTTCTTCCGGGCCTCATCCTCAGCCTTCCTCCTGTTCTCCTCCTCCTCACGCCGGGCCCTCTCTTCCTGATTTCAGGGAGGGCAAATGAATGCATTAGTGTCGAGGGTGGGAATCCAGACTCTGGGTTGAAGCTGGTGTTCTTTACAAATGAGCTCAGCTTTCTTCCCATTGGACAAGGAGCTTTCTGAGGTACCCTCGGCACAAGATGGGCAAAGTGGAGTTTACTGAATGGGTAGATGAACTGTTGTATGAATAAGTTAATGAAGCACCGATTCACATCTGTAAAATCCCACCATTCCCCCAGGCTGAGAGGCCCTCTGTCCTCACATCCTGTACTAGGGAAGGGTTGGGGGCTAGGGGGGTCTTAAAATCATGAGCACAAGGTCCCAGGGAGTCTGTCTTGTTCATTGGTGTGATATCAACACTGTGCCAATGACCTGAACTTCTGTGATAAATGCTGTCTCCCCAGACTGATGTCTGTGAATAGAGAGGGCACTGGGACCTCCGGGGCTCCGGGGCTAGTGTAGTCACTCACAGCCAAGCGGTTCTGCCGTTCCTTCTCCCGCTCATTGCGAATGCGCTGCTGCTCGGCCCGCTCTGCCCGTCGCTTTTCCTAGGGAGAGAGGTAGAAACTCCCATGTGTGCCCAGGAGGGGTGTTATCCCCAGTCCAGGAACTGGGAGGTGGCCCTCTTCCACATGGTTCTGCTCTCAGCCTGCTCCAGGGACGCAGATGGAAGTGGCCCATCACAGGTGGAGACCGCCTCGATTATGTGGGAAATGCCAAGTGGCTTCTCTTGTCTCCCTTAAGGGCTGTATCCATGCTCTGGCCCCAGTCCTGGCCCTGGCAGCTTTTCTGTGCTCAAAGATACATGACTGGAGTGTACATCTGAGGAAAGACGGCTGGGTACAGAAAAACAAGGAATCAAAGAATCTCTCTCCCAGTGGAATTCTGGGTGTCACCTAGGATTCCGCAGGCTGCTCCCGCGTCTCCTGCAGTAGTGAAGCAGCTAGGCCCCATGGGTAGGAAAGGGGAACAGGGAACACAGACTTGACTGCCGTTCCACAGCCAGTGGTGCCTGGTCAAGCCCAGCTAGAGCCAGAACTTTTCAGGCTCCTGTTGGCAAGGAGCATCCGCACTGATAGGCAGGTGGCGGGGACCCAAGGAGAGCAGCATCCAACAGGTTGGCAGCTTGAGGCAGACTGCGCGCGGGGTGGGGGGGTGGGGGTGGGGGTGGGGGACGGGGTGGACTGTGGAAGATTGACGCGTACGATCCTGTCTTTGAGCGAGATTAGCTCCTCCTCCTCCTTCTTCCGGTTCTCAAAGTGAGCCTCGATCAGCGTCTGGAGTTCATTCAAATCCTTCTCCATGCGCTTCCGGTGGATGTCCTGTGGGGAGAGCCTGGCTGAGCCTGCCGCACCCGTGAAATGAGTGGGCTCAAGGCAAAAGGTACTAACCGGGCATGGGGACCTGAACCTCTGCCGTCCCTACAGCATCCTGCCAACGGCCTGCCCCAGCCCCAGCCCACAAGATCAGGAGCCCGTTCACTCTCATTGGAGTCCTCGTCCCCACCCCAAGCCGGCCTGCTCAACCCGCAGCCACCACTCACATCAAAGTCCACTCTCTCTCCATCGGGGATCTTGGGTGGCACCAAGTTCGGCATGAAGAGCCTGCTGCAGAGAGAGGAATGGAGAGTCAGGGGTCACCAAAGCGACTGGGGAGGTGAGGGACCATGTGTTCCTGGAGCCTCTGGGGCTGTCTTCCTGCAGGAGTGTTCGCTTCTGTGATGATGGCAGCACCAATGTCTACCTCACTTGCTCAGACTTTTCAGCGAGCTGATTTCATTTTGTCCTCTCGCTAGATCCCAGAACGGGGCAGCGCTGACCCCCATCAGGAAAATGGAGGCTTAAAACTACACAGCTGGAAAGCAGCGGAGCTGAGCTTGGATGGTGTGTCCGTGTCCCCCACCCCTACCCTCCACCCCCGGATCTCTGATTCTTGATTTCCTCATGCTCTTGGGCCTTTGCGAGCTAAAAGGAGATGCTCCAGGACATGCAAGACAGCCAGCGAGAGGATGAACAGAGCTAAGACCCACACAGGCCACTAGAGGCCATGAGGGTGCTAAGGCGCCATCTGCTGGCGGTCTAAGCATTGCCAAGAAGGAAATGCTCTGTCCCAAGGGCCCCACACTCACAGCCTCCAGATTTGTGGTTCCAGGTAGGTACAGGACAAAGCTACCCTGTTGTGCCCACTGGTATCTCCCCGAAGCTGTCACGCCTAGATTGGCACGGTTTCACTGCTTGGCTCCCCGGAGTTTGCACCCCTTTCCCCCTAGGTCCCACCCTAATTGAGAGGGAGGTCATCCTGTGGGATAGGCAGCGTGTCTGTCCAAGGCCATGACTAGCCCTTCCCCGTTCTGTTGATGAATGTAACTCCATCCATGTTAGGACATAATTGGTAGTGAAGTTCAGGGTGCAGTTCATCTCCTGTTCTTCCCCGCAGGCAGAGATCTCTGGGCAGTATACAACCCGTTCAACCCTCTGTGGTGGTCTGTGTCTACCACAGCTCCTGCTCATGCTCGCTATACCACATATACGCCGGTCTCTTTATCATCAGCCTCCCTAACTGCCCTCTGCCCCCAGGGCTTTACTACAGATAGGTGCATCCCACTCACCTGGGCTTGGGTTTGGACTCCTCTGCTGGACCATCTGGAGGAGAGAGAAGGACGTATGGGGTCAGCAAGCCTGAATATTCCCAGCTCCACCCTGAGCTGGACACCTGTGGGTCTCTGTTTCCCTGCCTGCACAGGGAATCTCCCCCAGCCCTGGTAAATCTGGACTTCCATAATCACCAACAGGCATGAAGGTATCCTGGAGGTGAGGTCACAGAGCATGACTGGTTGTGTCTACAGGGACACTAGGCCTGGGGCCTCAGAGCCTTTGCTCATCTGTTCTGGGTTGGGAAGATTGCTTCTCAGACTTCACAATGATACAGGGGCTTGTGGGAAGGTTCCCAGGGGCTCCAACCCTAGAGCCCCTCTCAAGTCTGCCTTAATGTTTTGGGCCCTGGAGTTCCGGTGGCCACAGAGCCAGGGAGGTAGCGGGCATGATTCCAAGGCCTGGCTGGCTATCCCCCCAAGCCCCCAAGCCCCCAGCCTCAGTGACTGGAGCCAGCTGATAGAGGCTGCAGCCTGCCAAGGACCTTGATGACGATATCACTACAGCATGGAGCATCTATATCTTGGAAGTCCATCCTACCAACACCAGACCTCACTGGCATTGCCTGGGTGCCAGGAGCCTGGGGTGTGAATGTGACTTCTGAGTCCACTACCCTGCACAGACTAGGGGGCTAGATGCTAGTTCCCTCTCCTTTTGGGCACTAAGGCCCCTTCTCTGAGGTAAAGAAGATAAAGGTTCAGAGCCACCCCACCCCTGCAAGTGCCACCAAGTTCTGCCTTCTAACCCTTTCCTGTATAACTTCCAGTGGAATCCCCGGGCACAGTCTTCCTCAAAGCTACTGTGAGAAATTCCCCTGTCATGTCTGACTCCAGTGCTGATACCTAGCAGAACTTACCTTCAGCGTCTTTGGCTTCTTCATCTGGACCAACCTCTAAACAAAACACGAACAATCAACAGAAGTCCTGTTCTGAGCTCATTTCCCTGAGAGCATGCCCATGGTCAGCCATGAAAGAAGCACTGGATTGATGACCATCAACCAGATAACAGACTGCTGCACCGCCGCTGCCCCCCCCGCCCCAGCCCAGCCAGGAATCGCAGGCACGCAAGCTAGAAAGTGCCTGGACGACTGACTTCTTCAAACACCACCCCTGAGGCCCTTGTCCCCTGACTCTGGCGTACCTTCTGCTTTGGTCTCCTCTGTCTCAGCCTCGCCCTCGGGCTCAGCCTCAGCCCCACCATCCTCCTCCTCCTCCACTGCCTCCTCTTGCTCTGGAGAGGTGAACCAGACACCATGAACAACCAGGCCCCTCTCCCAGCAACCAGACAGCACCCCCAGAACAGAGATCAGCCTGGGAGGGGTGGGAGAGGACTAGTAATATCCAGATTCACATGATTCGGGAGCCTTGGCCTCGAGTGACAGAAGGAAGCTGCTTCGTTCCCCATTGACACCAGAAGGCAGGAAACTAGAGCTCACAGCCACACCCAGCCCGGGCCAACTTCTGTAAGCAAAGATCCGTAGGCACATAGCCTCATTCACTCATCTACACTCTCATCCGTGGCTCAACCCCACAAGTGAGGAGGTGCAGCAGGGACTGTGGGTCTGCAGGCCCGAAGAGTTCACTGTCTGCTCCTTTGCCGGAAAAGTGAAACCCAACAGAAGGGTACCATCTGGCTGGTAAGTGTCCCAAATTTGCCACCCCGGGAGTTTGGAAATCAGAAGGGGGTCTTCCCCAGTGTGGACACCTATTTGCCACCTGGAGGCTCCTGGACAAGGCAGATATTTGGGGTGGGAGCACTGATGTGGTGGTGGGTGCCATGGGGGGCACCAGTGATGGAGGACAGCAAGCCTCACTGCTGGGGACCAGCTGGGGTGAAGGACTATCCAGCCTCTTTCTGCCCAAGTTAGAACTTGCTTCTGTGATCTCCCTGGTGATATGATTCCATCATCTTCCCTAACTTTTCACCCTGGAGGCTCCAATCAGTGCCTGGCACCACAGGACAAGTCCTGACTAAACTGAGGTGCCAGGGAAGGTCTGCTGTGAATCCAGGGACTCTTCAAGTCTACAGACCCTTCCTCCATGTCTAGCAGAAACCAAAAGCCGCGAGGTTGTGCGGGTGGATGAAACACCCAATATTTAGAGAGTTGTGCTACCCAGAAGATTGCCAGGAATTTCTATTTTCATCATTGGCTTGGCAGGATGTGGACCCCGCCTCTCCCAACATTCAGAAGAGACAGACAGATTAAGGAGGCAGGATGCCATCCAGACCATGACTCGGCTTGGCGGAAGTGCTTGTAACATTCAGTGATGGATAGGCTGACAAGTGGTGGCCCCTGGCAGAGGGAGAAGAAAACACCTCATGATAGAAAGAGCCATCAGAGGGAAGAGGGCACCTCCACCCCCTCTGCTCATCTCCTCTGGCCTCCTTTCCTAGGACTGGGTCTCATTAAGGTCTGAGGTACTTCTTTCAACCCTGCAGGCGGGTTGCCAGTAGCGTGAGAATAGAGGAAGAGGGCCAGTTCTGGGGTCCACCTTGAGGCCACCATGCTGGCACCTCTTCCATACACCCTAGGCTTCATCTCTCTGTGCCATGTGCCCTTGGTCCAGTGGTCACACAGAAGCTCAATGAGCAGGTCACACTTAGGGCCTCCCTTGGACATCACTGTGGGAAAGCTGGTCCTAAAATTAAGCCCCATTCTGTCTCCTTTGCCCTCCTGTTATCCCTGAGAGCAAGTCCAGCCTCACCCCACCACTCAGCAGCACACATCTGAAGGCTTACATCATGCCCTCTCTGCTCTGGCTATTCACAGTCTCCTCTGCTACTCTTCAGTGACTGTGTCCTCAGAGCCCTAACCCCTTGGCCACCGTGCCTTGGGCAAAGCAGGGAAGGTCCCCACATGGAACACTGCCATGCACGGCAGAACAGTTGGGGTTCATTCGTGCCATAAGAATCCCTCTGTGACCACACGTGGAGCACGGCCCAGATCCTTCCCACTGCCCACCCCACAGAAAAGTCAAGAAGGAAAGGAAGGAAAGGACAAGGGGTCCTAGGGTCCTGGCCTGAAGTGACGGACCTTCCTAGCCCAAGCCCAGAGCCCAGGGGAACAGGAGAGCAGGGAAGAGGACAGAGGAAGCTGTATACCGTCTTCGTCTTCACTCCAGTCTTCCTCTTCCAGGCGCAGGAGGTGACAGCCGCAAAGGGAGCAAGTGGAACAGGTTAGTGTGCAGCAGACAGCCTGGTGGCGGCGCAGGCCACAGCCAGCCCAGAGTTAGGCCTGAACTCCGATCCCCAAGCCAACACTCAAGCCACACGGCAGGCTCACTCCTCAGTGACATTCCCCACGACTCAAGTAAACAGACACCATGACAGTCAGTTCCCAACCACTACTGAGAACAGAATGCCTAAAACCAAGCAGAGCCTGGCTCCTGAAAGTATTCAGCCCCGGCCTGCTTCTGGGTTACAGGACCCAGCTTCTCCCTCACTAAGATAGTGGACCCCAGTATCAGAAAATGGGGAAAAAATTTACTCCCTCTCCATCTTCTCCTACATTCCTTCCCTGAGTGAGTTTTGAGACTATCCCACGGAACACCCACAGACTCCCAGAATCACATCTAGGACCACCACATGGGGGGCCATTCCAAGGGAGCTGGCCTGGCCTGTTGGAAGGCATAGAGTCATAATCTGAGGAGGCTGACTATGTTTCCCCATTGTTCTCCATCAAATCTCTGCTTAAGGAAGAGTTTAAGAAGCCAGCAATGGTGGCACACGCCTTTAATCCCAGCAGGCGGATCTCTGTGAAGCTGGAGGCCAGCCTGGTCCACAGAGCTAGTTTTAGGACAGCCGAGGCTACACAAAGAAACCCTGTCTCGAAAAACCAAAAAAGATGTGTATGTGTGAGAGAGAGGTGGGGGTGGGGTGGGGGGAATCTTAACAGCAATGGGAAGATCCTTTGCCTGAGAAAAAAGGCCCTTAGGACTATCTGCCTTGTAGGTTTCAGCCGCTCATCTGGACCCTTCCTTTCTGAGCCAGAGGCGGTGCCTTGGACCATTCAGGACAAGAAAGGCAGAGGCAGATGCTGCAAGGCACTCTCCACCAGAACTTTGACTCCCAGACAGAACCCGCTGTGTGTGTGTGTGTGTGTGTGTGTGTGTGTGTGTGTGTGTGTGTATATAGTAGCCAGGCTGAAGGTCCCAAATCTGGCTGAAGTCTGTTTCCCAAACCCTACCACCAAGAACCTGCTGTAAAAATCCCCCAAGGCAAAGGAATCCCCAAAAGATGGAGTCCTTTCTATGGGGAAGTTGCAGGCAGCTGGGCTCTTGAGTCAAAACACATTTTTGAAGCTGGACCTGGTAGCTCATGGCTCATACCTGTAATCCCAGTACTGAAGCAGAGGCAGGGAGATTGCCACAGCTTGAGACCAGCCTGAATTTGAAAAAAAAAAAATGCCTTGGTCTGGAGATTATCTCAGTGGTGGAATGCCAGGTGGGCCAGGATGAGAGATCTTTCTAACGGCTCCTAAAAACCAGAAATGGCATCTGTGGACCCTTTGTGCTTGTGGTTCCTATTTGGCTACATGACCCAGAATAGGCTTAAAGGAGCAAGAGCCTCCTCACTTTTCCCAGGAAGCCTGAGGAGCGGGAGGTGCGGCTCCCTAGACAGTCAGAGACCCTTTTCCTTGAGTCCACACAGGACATGACTTTTCCAACCCACGGCAAGCCGGGCTGCAGACTGGCTGTGGGTGTAGAAGCCAAGAGCCACAGGGTCATTCTGAGCCTTTCGGGAGGAAGGAGAGAGAGAGAGAGAGAGAGAGAGAGAGAGAGAGAGAGAGGAGCCCAAGACAAGGAGGGTGACATGTCATCATATCCAAGACGAGGGAATAGCAAGATGGACCTTTGCCAGGTTGTAATAAAGCTTCATGCCCATAGGAAATGTCCCAGGTAATGGAGCACTTTCATAGCCGCATTTTAAAAAGCAGTCAATGGGGATGTGCTTTGGTTTGTTCATGGCATTATGGCTGTGCTTGTTTGTTTAATGGGCTTAGTTTTCCTAACTTCAATTTAATTTAACCTTTTATTCATATGGATGTTTTGCCTGCACGCATGTCGGTGCACTACTTGTGTGCATGGTGCCCACAGAAGCCAGAAGAGGGTGTCAGAGATCCTGAAACTGGAGTTATATACGGTTGTGAACCACCGTGGGGGTAGCAGGTGTTGAACCTGGGTCCTCTGGAAAAGCAGCCAGTGCTCGTAAGTGCTGAGCCATCTCTCCAGCCCACATGTCTTGGGATATGTGCTGAAGTAATAAAGTGTGTATCCGGGAATGGTGTGTGGTGCCTCCTCAGATCAGCTGGAGTAGAGATGAAAGGTTGGCCACATGGTTATGATGGCGGAGGCTGGGTGACGAGAGTGTGAGGGCTCACTATTCTTCTCTTCCTGTCTTTATACATTTCAAAGTTTTCATGCTTTATATATATATATTTATATGCTTTATGCACATCACACACACACACACACACATATATATATATACATATATATGTGCAAAAGTGATTACTGGGGACATCTCTGCTCAGCTAGGAGTTCAGGGCAAAGAAAGACAAGCTGTTACCCCAGAAACACTGGCCTCCCAAAACTCCTCTCTGGCTCCCCATGTGCCCGAGGTACATACCTTCCACAGCTTCTGTTCAGAAGAGAAGACCAGGGCGAAAGAGAAGAGAGAAGAGGTGGATCAGTTTCCAGCCGTACTGCCCTGCATCTGTGTGTGCATCCCCATGAGCGCTTACCTTCCTGTTCCCTGAGTATGAAAGAAGACACTGTCAGAACTGGTGCACATGCTACACACACACACACACACACACACACCTCCACACAATGACCTTTCCTTCAAGCCAGCCAGCTGCCTTTTCCACTCCCTTCTTGTGCAAATGGCACTTCATCTTCTGGCTCGCCCTGCAAAGGCCCCCAGCAGCCTGGCCCCCCCTTCTTAGCCAGCACTATTTGCCACTGTCCCTCGCAAACCTCTAAGTCAACAATCATCTCAGCCTTCTTCCCACTTCCCCCTCTCACCTCACCTCTGAGATTCTCCCAGGCAGTGCTCCTTTTCAGAAAGCCCTTTCCTCCCAAGTCTCTCTACATGACGCCAGGTGAGACCTACCTTCTCCACGCAGCTGCCTCTGACCATCCCAGTACCCACTCTCCCTCTTCCCTGAGCTCCTGGGAAACCTCGGCCATATCTGCCCATTACATTCCTTTGCTAAGCCCTTCTGTGGTTCGTATCTCAGCGACCCAAATGGAAAGGAGGTTCTGTGTGGGTCCATCTGACCTCCCTGGCGGCATCTCTACTCAGAATACTTGTTGGATTGCCTAACTGTAGCTCATCTTTGGCTTCTCCAGGACAGGCATGCAGATAGGCACTATGAGGGACTAGGGATCTGAGAAGGAGTGATACTGCCCTGGGGCAGGATGAGGGAAGCCATCATTTCTGTGGCCTCAGGAGAGCTGTTGAACTGTTAGCAGTTTCAACAGGGCCAGCTTCCCAGCTTCCCCTCGATGGCCAGTGCACTAGCTAGTAAGACCCTGCTGGTCCTGGAACCGGGTCCTGTATTCCCAAAGCCCCCAGTCTGAGGTTGACGGCTAACCAGAGCTACAGAAATGGGAAGGAAGGGGAGAAATCCCAGCTCCAAGTCCTGGAAACAGGTGCAGCCACTCCCACCAGGACGTGGGGGTTGCTGGGCAGCTCACTGGCTGAGTATGAGGAGACAGTACGCAAGGCAGGACACTCCGATACTTACTCCCCGTACTCGTCCACCACCTCCTCCGTGTCAGACATGGTCTCGGCTCTCCCTCCAGAAAGAGAAAAACATCATTGCGGGTAGTCAGAGAGAGGCGGCTGCCCTCCGCAGGAGCCTTCTGCACCTAGCTATAGAGGGCTCAAAGAAGCCTGGGGATGAGTTAGTTCACTGTATGACCCACAGGACAAAAACCAGGATCTCCTTCTGCAAGGAGGCAGCCATGACACCTGAATCACAGCAAGGCAGCAACTGGTGTTCACCCATTCCTGGCCCCTGAGCAGGCATGCCACCCTGGATTTCTTAGGTTCCTCTTTGTAAGTCCCAAAGAAATGTTAGTTGTGTTCTCAGGGGAGCAGAGTCCTAGTGGATGGCGCCCTATTTCTGGTCTCACTACATATTTCATCCTGACGCAGCGCTCCCTTGGGATACGGGTGACACCAACTCTAGCCCTGCACAGCACCGAACTCAGCAATTAAAAGAGATAAAACAACTGGTCTGTTCTCTCAAGCTACAGCTTGAGAAAGGCCGACTGTGATGGTCATATGCTGTGTGACTCCATTTATAACTTTCTTGAAATGGCGAGATTATAAATGTGAAGAATAAGTCACCAGGGCTCATGTGGAGGGCAGGAGGGAAGTGGACATGGTAATCGACATATGCTGGCCTTTTTGAAAACTGCATATTTATTTATTTACGTGTGTGCACACGAATATCACAGTGCGTGTATGGAGGTCAGAAAACAACTGGTTTTCTTCTTCCACCATGGCTGTCCCAGGGATCGGACTCAGGCTGTCGGGCTTGGTGGCAGGTTCTTTTACCTCTGAGCCATCTCCCAGGTCCCCTTGTGAGTCTTGACTACAGGGATGAATACATGAACATACCCAGGTTAAAACTGTGTAGACCTCAACCCATACAAAGCGCAACTGAAGCTGGGGTGGTCTAAGTGAGAGCGTGGATGGACTGGATCTCTCTGCACACAAGTTGTGATATCACATTATATAGTTTTGGAAATGTTTTGTCTGGGGAATTTAGACAAGGGGACACAAGAAACTCTTCTGTTTTCTTTCTCCCTCTTTTGGACCTATTTTTATTTTTTATTATGTGTGTCTGTATGTGAGGATGTACACATATGAGGGCGGGTGCCTATGGTGTTCAGACGAGGAATTCAGATTCCCCGAAGCTCAGTTACAGGTGGTTGTGAGTCACCTGACGTGGATGCCAGGAATCCACCCTGGACCCTTAAATATGTGCTCTTCACTGCTGACCCATCTCTCCAGCCCTTCTGTATTACTTCTTAGACTTGAGTATCAATCCGCACAATCTCAATGAAGATTCCAGCTTTAAAGCTTTCCTGGGAAACTGGTTGAACTATTTATCTGTAACTGTGGCAGCAACAGCGCTGGGTCCAGGCTCTCCTGTGTTAGTTTGCTGAGGTGTGGGTGTGTTTGTAGCACAGTTGAACCACGGTCCTCTGAATGATGGAGGGGGTACAGACATCCTCATAAGGGGCTGCATGAGGATCCAGTGGACGTTAGTGAGTGGACACCCAGGCATGGCCAGGTGTAACAATGTCCATTCATAGTCACAAGAAGCCACAGGGAGAGGTGGAAAGAGCAAGGCCTCAGTGTGAGAGTTACCTGGTGCCCTTGGAAAGGTAATTTCATTTTCCTACACCATAATTCCCTTTGGGAAAGTTCTCCTCCCCTGCGCTGTATGCAATAGAACGAACAGATTGGAGATAGTGTAAAGTGCCTGGCCTGAGAACGAACTCAACCCGTATTATTACAAGCCAATTCCCGGAGGCGTACCTGTGCCTAACCCGGAGACACTGTCAGGTTGCCTGAAATTTGGACAGTGCCCCTGTTGTTTGCAATATAACCTTCCTGACGACAGAGTTACAAAGGAGAAGGAGCACACCATGTGGTGGACTCGAGCAATAGAAGCACACTGATTGACAGGACCACCCCCACAGCTTTCCCTTGTGCCCTGCTTCCTGCCCACCCTGAAGCCACCCGCTGGGACGTGATTCGACATTGCCAGTATGGAAGGGTGGGACCTGGGTGGTGCTGCCCCTGCCTTCTCCAGCTTTCCCTGTATATCCCAATGCAGGGAAGAGGTCTGAGACCCAAGCCAGGCACACATCTATGGACATCCATGAAAGGCAATGTGTTACGAGATTGAACTGATGGTCAGCACAGAGCCACCCTTGAGACTGGGCTGTTTCCAGAAAGCTGGCGCTCGCCAGATGTTCCGAGACTCAGAAGTCACTGCAACTTGGGATTGGTCCAGGCCTGCTTGGTTGGGGACAAGCACAGCAAGTCCCCACTCTGCTCCCTCTGCTGGAGTAGGACAGAGACAGTGGGGACGGGGGGGGGGGGGGGGGGGACGGGACACAGGAGGAGGCTCCTCAAGTGGAACTCTGGACAGCAGCCCTGTGCAGTTCGTCACTCTGCCCCCACCCCCATGTCCCCTCCTATGTTAAGACAGAGGAATAGGGATGTCAAATGTGTAAGGTGTCTCAACGTGGGGGGGGGGGGCTTGCGGGGACAAAACTCGAACACCAGTTAACCTCCACTTGGATCTCAGGGTGGGCACAGCCACTCCTGAGCCCAGGAGTCTGGTAGTAGACTCACCTTGGGTGAGACAAACCCCAGGGGTAGGCAGTCAGAACCTGTGAGGAATCTGGGGGTGTTGGAGGTGACGGGGAGAGTTCTTAGGTGTGTGGTTCCCCCAGAGCTTATCATCGGCAGCTTCTCTCCTGCCCTCCCACCAGCTTAGAGCCACTGGACATCTTGCTGAGATCAGAGGAGGTGGGATCGACTCAGACTCCCCACCTTGTCCCCAGGAACACCATCCAGCTCCCAAAATAGCACAGACTGCAGACTGCAGAGTCTGAGGAATGCTTCCAGCAGAGGGGGCACACCTAAGCCAGGTGGACTAGGAAAAGGAAAGGGGAGGCTGAGCCTGAGGGCTACAGAACGGGAGGAGATGGGGACGCTGGAGGGGCGAACATGAGCATGTCCAAGGACCCTACCCTCCACCAGCTTCTACCATCTGACCACGCTCTCAGCAAGCCACAGGGGTCACCTTTCACTGGTAATAAAGCAAAACTACAGAGAATCAAAGAAGACTCTCTCTGGGGAGCAAAAGATCCACGTTTTAAACCCAGCTTTTACTGTGTGGCCTTAGGTAGGTCACTAAATGTCTCTGAACCTTTATTTGATTTACCTATAAAATAGATTAGCTTCAGACTCTGGCCTTGCAGTTTCTGAGGAGTGTAGGCTCTGTCTTTCAGCCCTGGTCCACAACATCAAACTGGGATCTTCCTAAAGCTACAGCTGTTAGCCCAGGAGACTGAGGAATCAGCACAGGGTGAAGTGGGGGGGGGCATAGGCAACTTGATCCCCTCAGATTTTTCTGCCCTGAGAGGAGGAGGATCTGTCCTGTGAGAAGAGGGTCAGAGGAAGAATCCTGGAGGTCAGGGAGCTTCCCAGCTGGACTCCCCGTGGAATGTGCTGGAAATTTCTTAAACTCCAAGCAATTACCTCCCAAACTATCCTCCAATATGCCCAGAAGTCAGAAAACCTGCTACAATTCAAAGGCACAGAACAAGAGCAAGTTGGGGTGGGGCAAAGGTCACCCTGGAAGGGACATAGTGGGTCCCAGGGATAGCCTTCCAATGTGACAAGCTTAGCTCGCCTCTCCTGGGAAAGGGATCTGGACTCATTGCCCCCACCCTTGACCTCCTCTCCAGGAGTGGAATCACACCTGGTTTTAGATGCTCAGTGGATACAGCGCATCTGCTTGGAGAAGCCCCATCAGGCCCACATGCCTCTGGACATTTGACCTTTCCCAGGGCTCCCAGGGCAGCATCTTTCCTGGACATGAGAGCTGGGTCACCAGGATTCGTTGGCAAATATAGCCATGGTCTTACCCTGCTCTCTAGGCCTCTAGAAGAAAGGTTCAGGTGGCCCTTAACCTGAGCAATCTGAAGATCCCTGTTGGCGAGGGTTCTGTTGTGTTTAGTAGTCCAACAATGATCTAAAAAAAGTAAGATCTCTGGGGAGGAAAAACAACCTACTGCAGACTTTAAAACCACACAGTGTCTTTAGTGGCAGATCGGGACCTCCCATTCACTTCTCATCGAGAACGCAGGCTCTCCCCACTCCACGGCACTCATGTTGGAATCTATCCTGGAAACAGCCCCTCTGAATGCAGAGGTGTTCTCCTCCCCCCTAGAACGGGCCATGGATTTCCATCAACCTAGGACCACTCAGAGTGGACACAAACCCAGGTCAGGGAAAATGCCAGCACGGAATCCCTCCCATTCTCCTACCTACCTCCGCCTTTCCCTAGAACATCCCCCCAGTCTTACCTTTGAACAGGGGCTGCACACGGGTCCTGGGGTATCTGCTCAGCCTCGGCAGGGACTGGCTGAGGGCAGGGCACGGAGAGGGCTTTAAGCAGGCATGTGGGCTGGGGCCTTGAGAGCCAAGCCCTGCGGTGGGAGGAATGTGCAGCAGGAGATGGGGAGGGGGGGGAGGGACGACACAATGGAGGGTGTTGGCTGCTATTTTGGCAGGTGCCAGGCACAGGGCTAAAGGAACAAGTACCCCACGCCATATAAGCTCATGTGGTCCTCCAGCTGCCCACATAAGCTATTTTAAACCAGAGCAGATATGCTGGGAACATAAACCAGCTGTCCCTCTTGAGAATCCTGATAAAGCAGATGCCAAAGCCCGGGGGTGGGGGAGGGGCTGGGAGCAGGGGTGGGGGGCAGAAGTCAACATTAGAGACACTTCAAGAGCCCTGGGGAGCAGAGGGCAAGAGCTGGGGGACAGACATCTTCTGGGCTGCTGGCTGCTGCTGCTGCTGCTGCTGCTGGACCAAGAGGCCTCCGGCAGATGGCAAGCTCTGCAGGCCTTGGAAAGAGCACCTGGAAAGTAGTCTCCATGAGCCCCAAGCCACACGCCATGTCCTCCTCACAGGAGTGGGCTCCAGCAGCCAGAGGAGGTTGGGCACAAGAATGGTGACTCTCCTTAGTCCCGCAGCAGGAGTGTGAGTGGGGTGCAGAGAACCATCGGGGTTTCCCTTCAGGGCTGGAGACTGGGGTCCTGGTGAGCAACTTTGTCCGGCTTGCCCACTAGATCAAAAGGCCCGAAAGACCAGGACCCAGCGTTTGCTGTAGCCGGGACGTTTACGTCCATCAGCCCACGGAGGGTGGCTGGCACAAGGTGGGATGCAGGGTGATGGAACTAAAAGAAGAAACCAAGTTGGGAGGCAGCTGAGCTCTCTCCCAAAGGCTCTCTCCCTCCACCCATCTTCTCAGTAGGTCCCACCAAAGTCTGAAGAACAAATACCTCCGTGGACCAGGCCCAACTGCCCAGATGCCCCGAGCCCTAAGATCCCTGACCCTTCCAGACGTTGTTAGTGACTCATCCCCTTGCTTTCCACACCAGACTCACCCGGCCTCTGCCCTTCTCCTCTTTCCTGACCATATGCCCAGCCTCTCCTTTAGTTCTACCACTTAAGAGGGACGGGGCTGCCCTTGTGTGAAAGTCCTTGTCAGGACCCTCTGCACACAAGATGTCCACACTTCTAGCCAACTTACCCATTATTCAGCTGACACCATTCCCTTCCCATGGTCCCCAGCAGCCTCTGAGCCCACTGACTTTGATCCCCAGCTCCAGGCTGATCCTGAGCCGTGTGCCATTCTGCCAGCAGGTCAGCAGCAGGACCAGCTGGAGCCACAGGCCTGGGGGCAGCATCCCAGGAAAGGGAGGGTTCAGGAAAGCTGGGGGTTTGGAGCGGAGAGGCTTGGGAAAGGCAGAGGGAGGGAGAAGACCAAGAAGGATAATGAGACGGAGCCAAGCTGGCCTCATAAAGAGCATGGCAGCCTGCTTCCCATTCGAGCCCACCAAGCCCCATTTTGCGTTGTATCTCAGTCTAGAATCTGCTGGAATTTAGGAGTTGCTCTTCCTAAGCTCTCCCTGAACTTAAACTACTTTCTAAGAAAGCCGATAACCTTTCAGACAGGCCATAGCCAGTCTTCATGGATGCCTGAAGGAGGAATCTGAGCATCTACCTACACAGAGCACCCTCCTCTGGAAAACCAGTAGGTTCTTAGTATCAGGAGACCCTAGGTGTGGGGCTTCATCCAGACAGCCACTGCTTGGCATCCATACTGGGTATTGCAGGGTAGTCCCAGAAGCAACTTAGAGGTCTAGTCATGACAAATAATGTCTCAGGAAATAGAAAATCAGAACTGTGATGATCTGAGGAAGCATGTGTGCTGATGCATGCACACTGGGGTACCCACCCAATGACAGGATGCTCCTTGGGTCCCCAGGCCATTGCAGCAGCAGAGTAGGGAGGTAGACTTACCTCCAGGGAGCACTCAGATGTCACCTCCTACACACACACACACACACACACACACACACACACACACACACACATCTGACTCCAGCCACCTCCACACCCTTGTGTAATGGCACACAGGTAAAGCCACGGAAAACGTGGCAACATATAGATTAACAGAAATGGGCTGAGTTTAAGCATAACAGCTAGTTAGTAGTAAGCCTGAGCTAATGGCCAAGGAGTTTTAATTAATATAAGCCTCTGTGTGTTTATTTGGGTCTGAGCAGCTGCGGACTGGGCAGGACACAGGAAAACTTCCAGCTACAAATAGTGCCCACACATGGTGGCAAGAGTTTCCACCTAAAATCTGAGAGAGCTTAAGAAGAGATTATAAATGTAGCTAAGACACCTTTCTAGTTCATGTCACTCATGGCAGGCCTAGGTACAATGATGTGTCCCCTGGCTATGGTGGGTTCATGGCATGCAGGCTGGAGCTACAGCATGTCGGATTCCTGCTGAGTTATACAGAGGTTTCTGTAAACTGCACAACATGATGTGTGGTAGATACAGCTTTTGATAGCACAAAAAAAAAAGTTTCTGGGCTACACGCTGCTTTGATAGAGGCATAGACCCACTGCCTCCCAGAGTCAGTGGAAAATTATCTCCACCGTGTTGGAAAGCTGAGGTGGGCAGAGCCAGCAGCCAAAGCTGCCATTTCAGTCCTAGTAATGCTGCAGTTTAAAGCAATAGATTCACAATAAAACAGATTCAGATAAGATAAACCCTAAACTGTTTACATGGGTGTAAAAATGTATATAGGCTTAAAAGAGGAAAAGGAGGATAGACAGTTATATAAAGAAATGATAGTTTTAAAAAATAAAGTCTTTAAAGAGAAAGTAAAAGTAATATAAAAATAAGCCACATAAAGATGCAAATCACACAGAGTCTGGATTATGTTGTCTTTGGGATTTTTAACTGAAGAGAGATATTTGATTGTAAAAGCTGCTGAGTTAAACATATATATATATTTTTTTTAAAGATATCTTGATTTCAAAATTTATGTCTAAGCATATGTTGCTTTGGAAAAGAGGTTCTGCTTTTGTTTCTACAGAAGATGAGAACCTGTGGATTGCTTCCAGGCTAATATGGTTTGACCAGCCAAGACCCCCTGAAAGGTCTCCAATGACTGCCATGGCCCAGATGAGCCAACATCCAGAATGGCTTCAAGGCAACTGGCTCAGACAATGCAGCCTCACAGACTATCCCAGTCAGGACTTAACTATAATTCTTAATTTTCTCAGGATCCCCATAAGACCACCAGTGCCCTCTATCAGCAGGAAATAGCCTAGAATACTATGCCCACATTCCCAAAAAATGGATTATCAATGTTTGTCTTTGTTTAAGTTGGTTACAAATTGTTATTGGTCATAGTCAATATCTTTCTAAAAGAAGAAAGGGGGATATAATATGGAAATATAGGATATAGATATGATAGGATAAAAGGGTGGATTGTTGAACCTACTTTTAAAAAACAACTTGTTTAAAATGTTTTACATTGGTATAGATTTTAGTTTATTGATACAAATTTAAAGTTAATTTTGTTATACTGTATGTATATTTCTACTCTTGTTTAAGATATTATTTTTGTGCAGCTCATTTAAATTGTAATGTATAATTAAGAAATACAGATTAATAATTAGTCTTCTATGATAGTCAAACTTATAGTCATGTTAAGTTTTCTAGGTATACATAGATATAATTCAGTTAGGTAGGTAATCTTCAAACACTTCAAAGACCTACAGAATATGGCATTTAAAATGTTTTAAGAACTTTGACTTTCTGGACATTGAGATATGTCTGCTCCTGGCAGCATTGATTTACTTCAAAGAGGAAGATGGGCATTGAAGAAACTCATTATGGAGTTGGCTTTCTTTGTGGCAAAAGCTAGCCACTGGGCAAAAAAGTGCCCTTGCGTTGACTGCTTGATGATATGTTGTATAAACTAGACATGCAGGACCCATAGGAAGGTGATCACTGAACTTTGCAAGGCGAGATGTTCCTTCAGGTTCCTGCTTCACAGAAGAAACTGCCAGACATTCTACAGGACACACACACACACACACACACACACATACACACACACACACACACAAAATGACTGAGAGGCTAGGCCTATGGGCTGAAGATGGAAGCCCCAACATTACAGAGGAACTTTGGGTAACTGTCCAGGCAGGCAGCTGTCTCTGTCATTCTAGATTTTTGGAAGTTGCTTACAATGCTCTTCCTGTTTACTTAGGTAAAACTGTATCCTTCTGAGGTTTTTGATGTAATTGAAGACTAGATAGTTATAATTTTCCTTGGTTATGATAAAAGACAAATTAGATATAAAACTTTAGATTCACAAATATAGGATAGATAGAATATTTTCTTTAATTTTGCCAAATACAAATAGACTAGATACTGTAACTGTAATTCTTGCTTGATAACTGTTTTTTTTGTTTTGTTTTTTTTTAAACATTTTTATTTTATTTATTTATTTTTTTAATGAAATTTATTTTTTTTTATTTTTTATTTTTAAAGATTTATTTATTTATTATGTATACAGTGTTCTGTCTACACATATCCCCGCAGGCCAGAAGAGGGCACCAGATCTCATTACAGATGGTTGTGAGCCACCATGTGGTTGCTGGGAATTGAACTCAGGACCTTTGGAAGAGCAAGCAGTGCTCTTAACCTCTGAGCCATCTCTCCAGCCCTGATAACTGTTTGTATATGTAATTTTACTATGTTAAAGTTAAAACCTTTCTTTTTAATTAAACAGAAAAGGGGAAATGCTGTGGGATAATGCTTTTGTACACTGGTTTAATAAAACACTGACTGGCCAGTAGCCAGGCAGAAAGTATAGGTGGGATAAGCAGACAAGGAGAATTCTGGGAAGAGGAAGGCTGAGTGAGGAGACACCAGTCCACCATCCAGGGGGCAGCATGTAATGGCACACAGGTAAAGCCATGGAAAACATGGCAACATACAGATTAACAGAAATAGGCTGAGTTTAAGTGTAAGAGCTAGTCAGTAGTAAGCTTGAGCTAATGGCCAAGCAGTTTTAATTAATATAAGCCTCTGTGTGTTTACTTGGGTCTGAGCGGCTGCGGACAAGGCAGGACACAGGAAAACTTCCAGCTACACCCTTGTTCATCAGCTGCCTCCAAAGCAAAGCAGGTGTCAGAAGAAGTCGTGGAGTGGAACTGTTGCCACACTCTCCCCAGCAGCCTGCTCACAAGGGCCATCCCAAAGAGGGGATGCAGGCAGAGGTCACACCACTTTGAGTCTGCACCTGATGAGCATCCCCTCCATTGTCTGAGGGGATGCTCTCCTAAGAGACTGTAGGACAGCTCCATCAGCTACGAAAGTTCACCTGCCTAGGAACTATTCAAAATTTGCAACATGAACATCCCAAAGCCATTTGAGGTCACCTGCTTGAACTCTCAGGATGCAGAGAAGGGAAGGGCATGGGGTCACAGTCAAGGTGCTCAGCAGAACCAGAGCAGTCACAGCCTCCATTGTCCAGGTGACACACAGCCACCTCATCTGCCTTGCCCAGAGTTCCACCAACCCTCAATTGCAGATCAAGTTCTTGGCAGGATGTACAGGGTGTTCTAGGCAGGTCTTCAGGGTCTGCTCCCCCCACCACCTGCCCCAGCCTAGCAAAAGTGTGAGACCAGCTGCAGGGGACCCATAGAGGTAAGCCAGCTCTGGGTACTGACAAATGAGCATATCCTGGGGCTGAGGGTCTCTGTCCTCGGGACTAGAGGGACCTTCACCCAGGACACAAAGACAGGTGGGACTGGTTGCTTCTGCCCCATCAACTACAGAGCAGGGGGTCCATGCTGTACTTATTAGCCACGTTCTGAGAAACTGTGGGGTTGCCTCAGGCTGCAAAGTGGGTATGGGCAGCCTTTGAACCCATTCTCCCTCAAGCTGGTTCTAGGTGAAACCAGAGCAATCAACCTTGAGGAAGAGCTGTAATGACTGAAGACCTCCTTTAGACTCCAGCCATAATGGGGTTGCAGGGCACTGGACTGCCTTTCTCGGTTTGCTGTGCATTTTCGGTGGCACACACACACACACACACACACACACACACACACACACACACGGGGCCATGGTACTGGACTGGGAAGAGGAAGCCTGGGAAGAAAGATGGGATTAAGGTAGGTGGCAGTTCTGTGCTCTTAAATGTTTTTATTTTGTGTGTGCTCTGCTTACATGGATGACTATGCACCATGTGCATGCGGTGCCCACAGAGCCCCTGAAACTGGAGTGTCAGACATTCGTCAGTTGATATGTAGGTGCTGGGGACTCGAACCTCCGTTCCCCTGGAAGAGCGACCAGGGCTCTTAACTGCTGAGCCATCTCTCCAGCCCCCAGTTCTGTACTATTAAGTCACCAAGCTAGGACCACTGAGGACAAGTCTAACATCTTAATATGAGAGAAGATGGGAACAAGGAGAGGGTTTCTCCTTCCACCAAAGCCGGTGATCCACCTCTCCCTGCAGCTGACCCCAAAGGAAAGCAGAGCCGGTAGGGACAAACCCATCAACATCACCAGCCACTTATGCCTGAGGATGAACGAGTTTATCAGATCCTTCCTGAGAAAAGAGTTTTCTGAGTGAGTAAGGCTGGTGGTAATACAAAAAGGCACTGAGCTCCAGATAAAGGGAAGGGGTTTGGGGGGGGGGGGCAGACAAAGCAGGGAGATGCAGCACATGGGCAGCGCCTGTCTGGCTTGAAAAAGCCCCGGGAAGAACTGACTAGGTCTAGGACTTAGTTTGGGGAACATCACAGGCACACAGAGTACCTGCTGGGAGCAGGCAGGACAGATAACTCTGGAGTTGGCAAAATAACCCAGCCTGATGCCGGAAGTGAGCAGGAGGAAGGGGCAGTCTCTAGACAGGACATGGAGACTCCATGGCTGATGTGCCAGGGCTGTGTTCTGGGTCCTTCTGAGTTCAGGATATATTGTGCCTGCAGCAGGGCAAGAAAGCTCCAGAGCATATCCGCCCCCCAGGCAGGGCTGGGGAGGGGCTGGAGGAGTGTCATTCATGTTCCTGGCCCCCAGGGGCCCTGACCAGACTGGCTGAGAGGAGGAAAGGGAATGGGGACATTGAGAGTCAGGAGTGCCGCAGGGCAGGGGCTGGCATGAAGAAGGGCCCTTGGGGTACATGTCTGCAGGTCTGTTCTGGCAGGGCTTGTCACACCTGTGGGACAAAGGCCAATTAGAAAAAGGAAAAGGGGTTCCTGGTGCCATGGGGGAGGGCACCTCTGGACAAGAAGATAACCCTTTGGACAACCAAGCCTCCACCCACAGTGGGTCAGTACCCAAAACCTGATGGTTAGGTGGGAGAGGCTTTGCCAAGCTACGGCTCAGCCAAGCCAGTGTAGGACTCCCATTATCTCATGGGTGAATCATCTAAGCACACAGGGTTTGACGAACCTGACAACCTGGGTGCCGAGACCACACAATTGCAACCCACTTAGAGTATGCATTTAGATAGATTGGGGGGGCTTCCACCGTACCTCAGGGCTGGGCCCCTTCTGCCTCACTCACCTCTGCATCCAGGGACACGGCCGACTTGTTTCCCCATTGAGCCCTCCTGGTGATGGATGCCTCTTTCTGTACCTCCTGATTAGGACATCAGAGGAGAGACCAAGACCTCAGGGGTAAAGAGGGACTTGGGACTCCCGCCTGTCCCCTGCTCCGCGTGGCTTTGTTCTTCCTAAAGTGACAAGGACCTAGACCCACTCCTCTCTGCAGCTCTCACCCACAAGTTGTGTCTCTACCCTCTACCCTCGCCACCAGCTCCACTTCGGAAATGACCCATCGCTGTCAGGCCCATTCCTCCTCCGACCTGACATGCGGGTAAGGGTACCTGAGGGCCCTGGTCTCCGGAGTCCTGGGTTTTGCTGATCCACAGGTTAAGTCTTGATGTCACAACCCCTGACAGTCGCAGGTTCTCCTAGGAAGAGAATTCCCACCTTAAGGTTCAGAGTCCCTGACAGCACTAAGACTCTTCCAGAGGCCCCAGAATGGGGGACAAGATTCTCTCCACCACAACATCCACTCAGCACAAACTGTGTGTACCTGGGACAGGCCCCACCCTGGGGAGGTCTGCACCCGGTTAAGGAGACTCAATACAGAACGATACAGTTTCTAACACTGTCGAGGCCAAGGTCCAGGCTTCGAGGATGTCAGTCTAGAACCCTGGCGGTTGGGATCTGGCCCTCACCTTTCGGATGGTTGGTTCTGCGCGGTTCTGGCCTGCCAGCTCCTTCTCAAAGAGGTGGCGCTTGCTGGCTACACCAGCAGGAGCCACAAGGACCTCAGTGCGGGAGGAGCCTGGAGACCTGACGGATTCGGATCTCTGTAAATCAGAGATGCGAGAGGTTGAACCGTGACTGTATGTTCATAAATAGTGCCCTCCACCCTGGCGGGGGCTCTGGGGGACCACTCTGCTCCTACCTGTATGGCTGTGTGGTATCTCTCCAGTTTCTCTCCTAGCTTCAGTGTGCTAGCCGGCAGCCTCACACTGGCACTAGAGGATGGGAAGACAGATTGAGATGAGCCAGCTGAGGCTCTCACCCCAGGGAGGCCAGGCCTGCCCTCGGGGCTTGAAGAACAACCCCCTAACACCCCATCCTGCTGGCAGAGAAGGATGGGGACTGATGAAGTCGCCTCTGTTGCAGAGCGGATTGTAATGGTCAGGGTGCCGTCTCCAGACTCCAGGGACTTTCACACCTCTGAGGAACAGCCTGCCTGCTCCAAAGGGCATCTCCAGATCGGGAGCACTTCCCACTGTCTCCTTCCTCCCTTCTCCTTTCACACCCTGTCACTTCCGCTCACCTCAGTTCTCACAGGCTGTGGTCATCACAGGCCCTGTGCGCCCACACCTGCTGGCCCTGCATCTGCCTGCCTGGGTGGTTACGGGTTTAATGGTCTCAAGTGAGTTGCTTCGGGCTAGCCACTGACTTGTCTTTGTTCTCCACTTGCTCCAGCCCCATCCCCAGCCTAGGAACCTAAGCCCTTATTAAAGGTTTAGCAGGGAGGTAAGCACATCAAAGGTGGATGGAACTGGTAACACCAGCACTAGATTTCAGATCTTATTTATGTTTGCCGCTCCCCCCTGCTCCACGTAATGTACCATTCTCCATCTCCTTGGCTCAGTGTTCCAGGGGAGTTACTAAACACGCCTGTTCCTGACCCCCAAGCTAGGCCTGCCACCGCTGAGTCTTTCCCTTCTTTGTCCTAACCATAGTCTCCCTTCTGGAAAGTTCTCTTACCCTTTCCCACCCCAACTCCAAGATAGAACAAAGTCTCCTCCCTCTTCAGAGACCCATCGAAGCTGCATCCAAGCAACTCTCCCAGGGACCATAGGATGAGTACTCAACTCCCTGAAACAGCACGCTGGCCCCACATTGGGCAGCTTGGTCCACGATCTCAGCATCCAGAACCACGAGGTAGCCAAGAGGGGCCAGCGTACATGTATCCCAGGTCTTAAGGGTCCCAATGACCACGCCCAGAGGCCGGTACCTCAAGGTCATAGGCAGATGTAACAGCTACAGCCGCCTCCCTAGGGGTGATGCTCCAGGGCACGGCTCACACAGCTACCCGATACACAAAGCTATCGCGACACTTCCTCCGGGTGTCATCTCACCCAATCCCAGGACCGCCTATCAACCCTGTCGCCCTGCCAGATCTAGAGTCACAACTCACTTGAGACCATTAAACACACTAAACACATCTGCACCTCCCCTAAAGTGTGCTGTGGCACAGCCTGGCACATGACAGCAGGTGAAAACAATCAGATAACCAGACCAAAGAGAGTCAGGCCTCCAGGCAGCTCACCTGCGGGTCAAGGTTGTTTCTGAGTTGTCTTTCCTGGGGCTCATCTGAAATGACAAGGGTGAGGTTGGTAAGTGAGGGTCTGAGGAAAGTCCAAGCCCCCTCTCCAGTGAGGCGGCTAGCTCTCAGGATGCATCTTCTTCCTGAGACAACCCCCACCCCTACTCCCACCCCACCCCCGCGCCTCTCTACCCTGGTGCAAGTGCCAAGCCTTCATTAGAAGTCTTAATCTGGAAACACCTGCCTTGGCCCTTCAGTGTAGGTCCAAATCCCTTCCTCTGCCACCCCAGCCTTGCCAAGGTACCTGTTACAACCTGTATTCCTATCTGCCTCTCCACTACCCAAGAGCCTTGGGGGTACTGGTCAACCTCAGGCCTGTGGCCCCTTTCCCAGGGCCTACATCTAGGCACCAGGCAAACTCAATCAATGGATGAGCAGATGACCCAGTAAACAAAAGAACCAAGAGTAAGCGCTGAGACAGACTAGATGGGACCTTCCAATCTCATCACATGGAAGCAAGGCAGAGAACACTGGAGAGAAACCTGCAGCTCTCTCCTAAGGAAGACACAAGACGCCATGACAGGCCAGTCTGGTCTGGCAAGTTCATCTTCCTGCAGTCCTGTTCTTCTCCACTAGGTGGGGCTGCTCACATTTGTTTACACACTCCCTTCCCCACCGCCCCCCATTCCTCCCCTACACACATTTTCTAGGTCTTCAATCTGCTCTTCTTTATTTAAAATTTCTCGTCCAGTTTGGGCACCCATGGAAATTCAAAGCTCCTCTCTATCCAGTCTCTAAAGAGACTTCTGGTTGTGTCACGAAAGCCCTTGCTTAATGGGCACTGGTTTCCTTTGCCTGCTCCGCAGTGGATTGATGACGAGGGTCCCGGGCTCTTACCCGAAAGGAGATGGTCCTGGGGCTGGAGCGTTTGAGGGAACTGCTGTAGGTGAACAGGGTAGGTGAGGGTGTGTCTGCCTCTTCATCCTTGCTGGGAATTTTTACCTGAGTGGAGAGCAAAGGTGTCAGACAAGAACTCACCTTCCTCGGGACAAGGGGAGGGCGCTTCTAGGCCCAAGCAGCCCCCAAGCCCAAACTTCTAGAAGGACCTCGGGTGGCCTGGCTAATCCCAGAAGCTAGAGATGGGAGAGTCAGCCCAGCTGCCTATGCCTCACTCTCCTGCCCCTGCTACGCAGTAACCATATGGCCTCATGTAGCCCGGCCACGAGGCAGGGCTTTGGTTTTGGAAGGATCTCAGGCTCCCTAAGAGCTTGCTATCTAGCCTAAGGCTCCCATGCTTAATGAGTGCCGGTTTCTTCAGAGGTCTCTGTAGTGGACAGGTGACCAGGTTACCCTGGCTCTGAGCAGAAACAAATGGCTTGGGGGCTGGAGTCCAGGACCTGGATGAAGATGTGGTTGGAGACCCCAGGTGCTCTTTGCACATGGCTCCTTTCGGCTCCAACAATCTGTCTCTGACTCAGGGTCCTATTCGGACCATAGCTAGGAATTCTGACTTGCTAGGAGAGAAAAAACTGCCAAGGCCAGCCCAAAAGCGGGAGGAGAGGAGGAAGTGTGGGAACTAGGGGCCTCAGGGCTGCCAGAGATGGCAAGGGAGGAAGGGGCAGTGCCAACCTGGAGTGTGATGGGTGGGAAGCGAGAAGCCTTAGTCGGAGGGTCTGTTGTGCCCTGCTCTGCAGAGGAAGGTGGGCTCTTCCCAGGGACGGCCCTCCCTCTGGGCTCCCTGGTGGCAGCCTGGCTTCCCCCAGGGGCCTGGGGCTGCTCCGAGGCTGCTGCTGCCTTCTTCGGAGTCAACTTTGTCTCTGAGACCAGTGACTTCTCAAAGATGGATGCCTTCTCGGACACCAGCCTCCTCTCTTGCATCTTCTCAGAGACAACGGCTTTTTCTAGAACCGGAGGGGACCTCTTCTCTGGTGCTGCTGTCTTCAGAGACACGAGTGTCTTCTCGGGTACCGTCGACCTCTCTGACACACTCGTTCTTTCTGGAACCAACTTCTCTGGGCTGCGTTTCTTCTCAGTCAGGGATGCTTTCTCTGCAGCTGCCCCCTTCTCTGAGGGGCAGGCTTTCTCCGGAGCCAGTCTCTTGGTAGGCACCGGAGTTTTCTCTGGGACCGGCAGTTTCTCAGAGACGGAGGTCTTCTGCTGGGCCCCTGCCTCCTCTGGAAGCCCCTTTTCCCCTCCCTCAACCTCTCTGCCCTTTGGGTGCTCTTCTTCCTGGGCCCAAGGGCCTCGCTGCTCCCGACTCAATCTCCGGCGAGGTAGGGGTTCCACTTTCTTCTTAGGTACCAGGGGCTGCGGCAAGGTCTGCTCGGGGCCGGGGCTGTCCCTTTCCCCCTCCCCCTCTAGCCTCTCCTGCACCGGAGCCTGGACAGCCTCTACCACATGCCGCCTCTGTCTCCGTTCCTTCCGAGTCCTAAGGATGGCCTGGATGTCCTCATCTTCATCTTTGGAGGCTGGGGGTGATGGCTTGGGGACCTCTGCTTCCTCCACGCTGGGCAGCCTGAATCAAAAGACACAGGGACACAAGGTGGACACAATCAGATGATGTCAGGAGTGAGGGAGGCCCTGGGTGTAGCTGACTCAATGAGATGCCGCCAGGGCCACCAAGGAGGAAGCACACACAAGTCAGACTCTGCTCTCCCAGCCCAACCACCACTATTTTCAAAATAATCACTTTTATCTCTTCTGTATGCTGCCCTTCCAAAGGGTCACTTGGACAAAGCACCTCGGGGCTCTAGAAAAATCACAGAGTCCTGTACTGTGTTCCATGTTCAACCACAATCACTAACACTGATCAAGCAACTGCTTTATAGGTTCTGGGCCTGGGACAACATTGGCCAAGAAGGCTCAGAGGAGTTTAGTCCCTGTCCATCAGAGCCTAGAGGAGACCGTGGGAGCCAACTGGTAGGGAGCTAAAAGGAAACCCAAGGCTTCTGAGGCACCACTCTAGCATCCTGGCCATTGTAGGGGTATATCTGGAACACAGTGGCAGCCACGGGTTTGGGTCAGCCCACAGACACGGCCTGGCCTTTCTTCATCGGGATGTGTAAAGGAACAAGAGCAACATAAAATAACTGCAAAACTCAGAGGCCCTAGTCTCCAGCTAAAGGAGCCTGTGCCTCCTGTCTCCCTGCTTTTCATGTGATTTCAGGCAAGTTAACTTACTGTCTGAGCTTTTCAAACCTGTAAACTGAGCTTGTGACGCAGCGAAAGGAGAGCCATCCCATGAGAGCAACGGCCTAGCCCACAGGCAGCATTCAGGAAGTTCTGGGACCTTCTCTTCCTTTCCCTCATACTCCCCAAACCTAGATGTCAAGATTGGTCCCCTTTTGCTCCCCCCGGAATGGGGAGGATCCGAGTATGGGGAGGGAGGTAGCCTGTTTAAGGGAAGTTTGACGAAGCTGGATGAACACTTGTGGCCACACACACAGGACCTCAACGAGTTATCTAAGCATGCTTCCCTGAGTCTCTCCCACTGTAAAACAAGTTATTAACAGCGGCCTCTCACACATCATGAGGACTGAGGGAGCCACATACATAAAATGTCCAGCAGAGTAGAGCTCACGGACAGGTTGACCAAACAGCATCAGTGAGTGTCCATGAGGAGGATGGGGACCATGCTTGGGCTGAGGATGGGTCTAGGGATGATGAGGAACTTGAATTCCATCTTCCCACCATCAGCCTTACTCTTGGACCAAATCTCTAGCAGGTCAAACAGATTTCACATAGTCTTCTGGGGCTCCTAGGTCCCTCACTTGCACTCAAACTGAAGAAATGATGTTCAGCTCCTAGCCCAATCACATACCTCTCCACAGGTCTCTGAGCTCCATTCTGGGTGAGTTTTGGAGATTCATCGTCCGTGGTTGAACTCAGGTTACGATGCCTCCGCCTGCGTTCGCGCTCCTGTTCCTCCTCATCCTCCAAAGTCCGCTGCCGGGCCAGGCTAAGGGAAGGAGGCAGGGATCAGCACAGGCCAGAGACTGGTGAACATCTTCCCTAGTCAAACTCCCAACTCCCACAGGCTTGGAGACGACAAATTGCCTCTAGGCAGCCCTGCCGCCAGTGGCCCTAGGGTACTGCCATGAAGGTGACTGGGGACAAGAATGTTAGAAGTACACATACACAGCATATTTCCAAGACCCAGGATGGAGAACAAAGTGTAAAAATTTCTCATTGAAATAGTATAACTTTAGCGA
>CABHPP010138539.1:0-17437 GCA_902168425.1 Peromyscus attwateri | reverse complement strand
GGCTGAATGGTTATCCCTAGACCCCAGAGGCAACCCTACTACTTCAAATAGGGACCTCTAATGCTACTCTCAAGCTTCTGAGCAGGGCCAGGCTCTCACGGGGAGTCCTTCCTGGTTGAAGTTCTCATCCTAGAAAAGTTGTTCGAGCGGATACAAGAAGGAAAGCCAGAGGGAGGCTGGTGGGTGTGTCTCTGTCCTCCAAAGCCCTGGTTGTTCAGTGCTGGTTGGCTGCTACATTGTGCCTGCACCAGGGGTAAAGACGAGTGAGGACTGGAGAGCCCACAAGTGAGGGCAGGGTTGCTGTCTTCATACCAGCAGCAAGGGCTGCTGTTTTCCTGGCACCTCTCGGTGCTCTTGGGGCTGTGGATCTCAGAACATCAAAGTGCATGGGGTCTGGAGAAATTCTCCTGTACTCTACCCCTTCTCTGCCTCCTTCCTTCTCTCCGTGCGTGCAGAACAGTGGTGATTTCACAAGGGGCCAGTGGTCTCTGGAACTTCCCTTGCCAAGGCCCTGGTTCTCCTCTTTCTTTTTCTTTCTTTCTCTACCTCTTTGCCTTTTCCCCTTCTTTCCCTGTCTTCCTGCTTTCTTGGCCCCTCTCTCTGTTTCTCTCTTTTCTCTCTCTCTCTCTCTCTCTCTCTCTCTCTCTCTCTCTCTCTCCCCCTCATGTAGCTCAGACAGGCCTTGAACTCACTATGTAGCCAAGGATGACCTTGGTGTCCTCATCCTTCCCCTCCCCTCCCCCAGTGCCGTGCCAGCGTTACAGGCAGGCCTCACCATGCCTGTGCTATGGGCAAAACTTCGGGCCCAGTATGTCCTAGGCAAGCACTCTACCAACCGAGCCACATCCCCAATCCTGTCTACCCCTTTCCAGCATTATTTAGAAGTCACTGGAAGCTGCCTTCTGGCTGGGCTCTGGCTTTCCCTCAGGTGGGAATACAGGCTTTACCTGAAGGGCTCAGCTCAAATGTGGATGTGGAGCCAAGGTCCCTCCCCACCCTGGGCTAGGACTGAAATTCATCATACAGGGCTTTGCTGTTAATAAGACTAATAAGAATATTCATGGATATTGAGCAGGGAACTCTAGTACTTATAGAGGGAGGCTGGGGAGGATGACTTCCTTTGCCAACCTTGAGAGTCTAACATACCTGAACTGACTGCTATAATTATAATAATGATTTCAATCTTGCGTGTCATTAATATTGATGGTTGCTGTCAGTCTACCTTTCCGACTTGATGGGAGCTGTGTGAGACCAGGGCACTCCACAGGTGGACCTACTGAACTCAACACTGAGAGTTTCCAGAAAAGGAAACTGAGTCCAAGAAACAGGACCCCGACCTGGGTTCTCCCTGAGCAGCCCCGGGCCCAGGAGCAGCCATCCCTGTCTGGGGTGACTCAAGAGCCTCCAGATTTTGCAGCTTCTAGCAAATGTGCTCTGTTCTTTCTCCCACCTCCACCCTTCCACATCAGGGGCACCTCGAGTTGCCGCCTTCAGCCTGTTTGTCCTGGCACAAGAGTCTAGTCATGACAGGAGCATTCAGCTGTTTTAAGGTGCATGAGGCATCGTTATAAGAACCATTGTGTGTTCCATCATTCAGGGAAGTGTGGAATGCCCTCTGGGGCAAACAATGCCTTTCTCACTCTTATTCTCCTCCATACTGGACTTGGTGCTAGTATCCAGCTCATCAGAAGCAGACTGAATGAGTCCCTGTGGGTTTCTCCATGTCTCTCTTTCTCTGCAGAGCCCAGTCTCCTGAAAAGCAAGGGTCACACACCTGTGACATGAGACACAGGTGACATTGTGCTTCTAATCCCCTCTGAAGTTCTGTTGTCAACTTGAGAGCAGATCCTGTCATCCAGTGTTCATTTAAGTTGCTTGCTAGGGGGTGAGCTACAGTTTAGCTCTTCCCTTGCTTCTCCCGAAGCTTGTGATAAACTGAGGTAACTCATCTAGAGCTCTTAGGAAGCATGTGACCTGCAGGAAGGTCTTGATAAATGTCAACTGTGATTATTAGTTTAATTTTGTAGTTTGATATGAAAACGTCAGCTTTTATCTATCCATAAAAAGTTTAAGGAATTTCCCATAACTGATCTGAGTAGCTAAACAACCAGACTATCTTTGATGGAGGTGTGATCCTTGTCTTCAAGTGCCTCCCACCTTCCCCAGAAATTGATGAGGCAAACAAGGCAGAAGACTAGGGTTGGAGTAAGGCTTCGTGGATTAACGTGTGTGTGTGTGTGTGTGTGTGTGTGTGTGTGTGTGTGTGTTACATGCATATGTCTGTGGTTACATATCTATGTGGATGGATGGGTATACACACCCCCAGAAGGGCAAATGGAGGTCAGAGGAAGACACTGGGTTCCTACTCTATCGTTCTCCACCTTGTTCCTTTGTAACAGGGTCTCTCACTGAATCTGGAGCCTCGTGTTTTTCAGCTGAGCTGGAGGGCCAGTGAATGCTAGTGAATCCTTGTGTCTCCAAGCCGCTCCACCAGGGTTCTATACATTCACCTCCATGCTTGGCTTTTACACAGGTGCTGAGGATCCAAACTCAGCGCCTCCAGCTGTCATGGTGAACAATCTTACCACTGAGCCATCTCTCCATTCCGACAGTGTTCCTTCTCAAATAGCAAGGTGTGTGGAATCCCTGCTGGAGGGGACAGGAATGGGCATCTGAGGCCTTATATAACAAGAAAACAGTGCTGCCCTGAGGCATCAGGCAGGCCAGTTAACACAAGTAACCATGGACTGGGATGGCTTGGGGGAAAGGGGACATCTTGGAAGTTGTCAGGGGCATTCAAAGAAAATAAAACTAACCATTGCAACACCTATAAATGTTAAGAATCACTATGAGGTGCCCAGGGAGCATAAATAAACAATTGCAGAGGAGGTAAGAAGTCAGACAGAGTGTGTTCACCCTCTGCTCTCTAGATGGACAGCCTGAATGGAGAGCCTGGGGCAATGGGAGGCTGGCCAGTGGGCTGAATGGCTAAGGACCAGATGGGCAAAGGGAATCCCGTGGGGATGGTTGTAGTCTCAGATTCCTTCCCATCATCAGAGGAGTCAGCATGTAGCTGTGGGATCCCCTGGTGTTTCCAAGATGAGTTGTTGAGATTCTTCTGCCCTGCCCCCAGAAGTCACCAGTGGGAGATGGTAGAGAAGATTGCTGGCTCTGGTAAGTCAGCAGCACATTTGGTTGGTGGTTCGAGGAACTGTAGCATCAATAATCTCATTAAAAACAGTAGCAAAATCAAGGAAGAGCCTATAACCTGCCTCCACTTCCCTTGAGTCATAATCAGAAGACAGTTGCCAGATGTTACATAAATTGAGGACAGGGACAAGGTTATCCTGGTATCTTGGTGGGGACTCAGAAACATAGCTGTTATGGTTAATACCAATGGTCAACTTGATGGGATACAGAGTCCCCTAGGCAATATGGCTCTGGGCATATCTGTGAGCTATTTCCAGAGAAACTGAACTGAGGAAGGAAGCCCCACCTTAAGTGTGGATGGCACCATCCCACGGGCTGGGATGCTGGACTGAAGGAAGAGCTGGACACCAGCACCCATCTTCCTGCTTCCTGACTGGATGCCATGTGACCACGCCTTCACCTCCATAATGGACTGTACCCCATTAGCTCATGAGCTGACAACCCCCCTTCCTCAAGATGCTTCCATCAGGTACATGTTCCAGGAACAAGAAGTTTAACTAGCATGGAAGGCAAAGGCTGACTCCTCTCTTTGGTCTGGGGGAAACGTTATTGCCTTCCGTTAGAAGTTGCCAGGAAGGAACTCCAAGAGCTTTGTTGTAGAAGCTACCCGATGAGGAAAGGGAGAATCATCCCTAAGGTGGTGGAAGCCAAGAATCTACAATGTGAAGCACACACAGAAACTTTTAAACTGCAAAGGGGCATTGTTCCTGCAGATGTTAGGAGAACCGGGAAGGGTCTGGCTCTGTTCTGCAGACTTGAGAAGCTCGGGTGTTTATCTGTGAAAAGTTTTCTTGTCACAACAAACCCTTTCCTCTGCCAGCTGCGTGGTACAGAACGTCTGTGTGGGGGAATCTAGGTGTGATATTTTGAGCATGGTCAGGTTTTGACTGCTGCCTGCCTCCCATCTTTCTTTTGAACCAGCCAGTTCATGCCTCCAGCTGCAGCTTGCAGAATTCTCAAGGGCTACAGGAAGAAGACAGAGGAGGCCCACACAAAGCCTGCAGATAGCCTGAGACGTGGACAGAAAGCACATAGAGACCTATGGAAAACTCTATTCCAGACTCTGGGGACAGTTCCTCTCTATGCAAGAAGTAGGAGCCTGACATCTTGACATTTTCAATTGCTTAACTAAAAAATGACATCGTTTGAAAAAAGCATGTCTCTTGGAATTTCAATATTTACAATGGGGGAACGAGAAATATTCCCTCTGAGGGAAATCCAAGGATGTGTCAATACCAGGACTGTGGAGAAGTGGGTTTAGCTCTTTGCCAAAAAGTTTGACAATCAGCTGGGGTTCTACTATTTCAGCCATCTCACATTTGTCAAAGATGGCTGGCCAACAGGTATCCCTCTACGGGAAGGTAGACCTTGACAGTAAGTAGCTTCTCGAGGAGAACAAGGCTTTGGGACTAAAAGGAGTA
The DNA here is from genome assembly GCA_902168425.1 of Peromyscus attwateri. Lineage (NCBI taxonomy): Eukaryota > Metazoa > Chordata > Mammalia > Rodentia > Cricetidae > Peromyscus > Peromyscus attwateri. The sequence goes on along the minus strand of CABHPP010138539.1, from coordinate 12,806 downwards.
AGGAGGTGAGTAAGAAGGTGGGTTTGGTTGTGGTCACATGCTGGTGTGGGGATTTGTACATTCAGGCAAACAAGCTATAAGCAGAAGGGACCAGATGAGGCTGGCTAGCCACTGGGCTTCCTGGAAGTCCCCCAGAGGGGAGAAGGAGGTGATCACAGGTTGAGCTGGGCAGCATAGTGTGATTCATAGATATCTCCTGGCCATGGGAAAGCATGTGCTGCAAGTACAGTAAGGTCCGTGCGGTAGCTGGAATGTCATTGGCCCCCATAATCTCATAGGGAATGACACTATTAGGAGGTGTGGCTTTGTTGGAGGAAGTGTGTCACCTCAAAGTGGGCTTTGAGGTTTCTTATGCTCAAGATACCACCCAGTGTCTCAGTTGACTTCCTGTTGCCTGCAAGACGTAGGACTCTCAGCTACTCCTCCAGCAGCACATCTGCCTGTGTGCCACTGTGCTCCCCACCATGACAGTGGACTGAACCTCTGAAACTCTAAGCGAGCCAATTAAATGTTTTACTCTCTAAGAGATTCCATGGTCATGGTGTCTCTTCACAGCAATAGAAACCTTAACAGTCCAGAAAGCCCAAAGTGAGGTCAGCATGAATGTTTAACCATGGCTTTAAGCCTGGAGTCAATGCTTCGGAGTCTGTCAGAGCTGAGACCCAGTCAAAGGCTCCACAGAGAAATGAGATGTCTGAGAAGTTGTGTTGTTGTTCAATGTTGTCTGTACCTGGAGGAAAGGAGGAAAACTGCATGAGGTGGGTGTCAGGGGTGTGTGCTGAAAAGAGCTCAGGTTTCACAGATTTCTCATGTGACCTTGGATAGGCTCCTTAACCCTTCTGAGCATTGAGGGCTTCGTTGTGCTATCACCCACCGTGAGAGAACATAGAGACAACACAGGAAGACAGTCTTGTGACACATGAGGCGCTGTACCTGGAAACTGTGGGTCCCCCAGACACTCAACAGACTCTCTCGCCTCTCAGAAGCTGTGTCTCTAACCCCTTATACGTCTAGAATCACACTGTCCAATATGCTGGTCTGAACCAGCCCCAAGTGGGACTCAAGCCCTTTAAAGGTGGTCGGTCCAAGATGAGACTGAAAGTGTAAGCAAATTATACACCAGATTATGTACAGTATCTTTCCTAATTTCATAGAGACTGCTTGTTGTAAGGGCATTTTAGACGTACAGACTAGAATAAAGCATCTTACTGATATCAATTTTACCTGTTCATACTTAGTTTACTGTGGCTACAAGAAAATCCAAATTAGAGTGGGAGTCCCATTTCACTTCTGTTGGGTGGCCCTGCCCTGCCCTGCACTAGACTATGCCTCAAGACAGGCTCAGAGGCTGTGTGCTAGGGACTCACTGGCTTTTTGACTTTGTGTTTTATTATTTTTATGTACTTATTATTTTTACTTTGCAAGGCATTTAAAAATGTATATGTGTCTGTGTGAGTGAATGCCATGAGTGTGTGGGTGCCCATAGAGGCCAGAAAGTGTTGGATTCTCTGGAGCTGGAGTTACAGGTGGTTGTGAGCTACCTGATGCGGGTGCTGGGGACCAAACTCGGCTCCTCTGCAAGAACAGCAAATACTCTTATTGCTAAGTCACCTCTTCAGCTCCCACTCCCCCCTCCCCCTTATTTTAATCAAGGCCTCAAGTAGCTCGGATTGGCTTACAACTCAATGTGTAGCCAAGGTGACCTTGAACTCCTGGCCCCCTTGTCTCTACTCCTAGTGCGATGCTGCAGGCAGGCTTTTGATAAATAGTGTTATCTGGGGCTCGGCCAAAATGATGGGAAGGCACCTATGTTCCTACGGCCTTGTAAGGCACCAGCCGTGGTCCAGGAAATAAAGGAACTGGATCAGGCTGGTAGAGTCGTCGGTTCATCATGGCCAGAGGTGTCTAGAGAGACACTAGGAGAGGCTGAGGATAGGCCTCTCCCTTCTTGGGCAAGTCTTCTGTCTTTGTTCCAGGGGTACAGGCCCTCTCTGCATGTCAGGAGACACCCATACCTTGTATATGAACTTGACAGGAAGTACTCACAAACGCAGGTGCAAAGGAAAAATGTTACTTCAACAGCATCTTTAGAAAACCAAGAGTTTCCAGAGGAATGAACAGTGGACATCCACAGACACAAGAAGATTCCTTTTCCTCCCCTTCCAGGCAATGTGGTGTGGTTGTTTTTGAAAAGTGTGCATTTTACCCGACTTTTGTAAGAGGAGAAGATGGACACTTACATTCTGACCCTGGGGGGCATTGCTCCCCAAGCCAAGTCAGAAACACAAGGACACAAAAGCAGCTACATGTCACACCACCGTGGCTCTGAGTCCTGACCAGAAGAGACAGTGGGTCAGTTCCTCCCTTTCCCATCCAAAGGCGAGAAGGAAGGTGGCCTTTGGGACCACTTCCTCTGTGGATCACTCGAACAGGAACATGGGTGGGAAGTGTGCAGCAGGAGACTGGAGCAGGGAGGAAGAGAAGTTCATTTCAGGGGCGTTTTGTTTTGAAGCAGGGTCTTGTATAGCCCAGGCTTGCTCAAACTCATCATGTAGCAAAGGGTGACCTCAAACTTGGGATTCTCCTGCATCTACCTCTCAAATGCTGGGGTCATAGACATGCACCACCATGTCCAGTTCTTTCAGTGCTGAGAATCAAACCCAGGGCCTTGTACATGCTAGGCAGGCACTCTACCAACCGCGTTATACCCCTGGCCCTAGAAATGTCCTTTCAGTGGGCTAGTATGACAGAAGAGACATTCCATGGTGCCTAGGCTAGTGTGGAAAACGGATTTTGGTTTTCGGAGACACTAATCTGGTGTTCAGGTGAGTTTATCAGAACTGGAAAATGATTTGTGGGGAGACAGAGAACAGGCAGAAAAGGGGGCAGCAACAGGAGACAGAGAAGAGAAAGGAGGGAGGAAAGAAGGTGCAGGTGTGGCCTGAGCCACAAAGTCACCTGCAGAGACAGTGTCATCGCTGTGTGTGTTCTTGGCTGGGTTTGAGGCCCAGTAGCTCAGCACCAGCTCTGAATCCCTCAGAACTTTGAAGCATGTTCTCACCGGCCTGCTTTGTAGGCCATGTGACTGGCATGTAGAAGAAGGGAGTGCAGGCTAGACCAAATGATTGAGTTGGGAAGACAGAGAAGAGGGAGAGGTAGTGTCTGGCTCTGAGGAGAGAGCTGGAAGGCAGGAGACAGAGCCAAGGGATGACAGAGGCAGGCTGGTGCTTTGTCTAAAGCAGCTTTCCCCCAGATGTGTGGGAGGAGGGGTGGGGTTCACGCCCACATGGACATGAGCCAAGATGGCCTTCTGTTCCTATTCCATTACCTTTGTGGAGAGATACTCCACGGGGAACCAGGAGAAGGCACCCCTCATCCTGCCATGAGCACCTTGAACCGTCAACTTAAAGAACATACAAGGTACAAACTGCACAGAACTACCCTACTTGGGGGGAAGACAGGATCATGGAGTAGAAAAACCTCCCCAGGAGGAAGGCAGCCTTTGCTCTGGCTTGGTCACATTAGGCAAGCTTCGTGCTCTGGGGAGAGGGAGGACAGTTTGAGGATGGGTTGATCCCAGATCCTCCCAAGCTCTCTGAAGACTGTTTTAAAGAGGATTCAGCGTCTGCTTCAAACTTCTAGCATATTCCCATTGTGCAATGGGAGGGTAGGGACAGCTCCAGAGGCTTGTGTTTCACTCAGGTTATCACCTAGAATTGAGAAGGCCTAGTTCACCTTTGGAAGCCTTCCAGAACCTTCCAAGGGCTTTGCCAGGTGGTCCAAAGAGAGAGGCGGCCTTTTCCGTGTCATTCAGTGGCCTATTCTCATGGTTCCAGAAACCAGCCTGAGAGTCTAAGGTGCCCCCTAATTCCTCGTCTGCTTTATCTAGAGTCCTTTTGGTCAGCACAGGGCATGCAGATTCCCAGGAAAAGGGGCCACATCCTCAAAGTAAGATCCCTTCCGCCCCCCCCCACCACAAAGCCCTTTCTCAGGCCCACCTGAAGCTTGGGGTTAACTTTCTAACCCAGTCTGTTCTGCTGAGTGTGGGTGTCGTGTCTGGGAAACAGGAAACTGGGTCATTCACACACCCAGGGCAGGCTATAGGGCGGGTGAGGTGTTATGGGGTCTCCGGGCAGGGGTTCTACAGAACACCGAGAGTCCTGTTGATGCCCACCCCACCCTCACCTCACCCCTCCTGCCTGCTGGGAACACACTTTCACAAGTAGAGGACACTCTCAATTATCCAGAAGAACAAAGAGGAGTCTGGGAAATGGAAAAATAAATTAAGAAATCAAAACAACACTGGATCCATAAGCAATCCGAAGCCGCTTGCTTGTCGCTACATTTGTGAATAGAGAGGCAGTGTGTTGCCTCTCCAAACACTCAGGGCTCAGTCTGACACTTGAGCGAGTCCCATTCCCTGAGCACACCCCGCTGGGTGGTGGGGACAGGCCTGGGAAGGTGACATGGGGAAAGGTGCAGCTGGGCAGAAGGACATGAGGCTGTTGACAGGGAGACAAGACTGTCCCTGGATGTAAACATCACCATGGAAACTCCACAAATACTCGCCAGTGCTGACTCTGTCCCCTTCCTCTCCCCCTGAGGATGGGAGGAAGGGAGATCCTACCCCGGCTACACAGTACTTTCCATTACCCACTCTGAGCTGCCAAATGTCCCCCGGGCTCCCACCAGGTCACTCTCCTCAAAGGGTAAGAGCATGCCATTGACAGACAGGCTGCGCTTCGTCCAGATGTTTGAGACCCGCCTAGGGGGGCTGTAGCCACCAGGAGCAGCTGCAGCTGCAGCTGTGAAGTCTCCCATGTCAAAAGAGTGGCTTCTTTTGGCCTTGCCCTCCAGGGGCAAAGGGAGAAGGCTCCTGGCACGGGTGGCCGGGGGCCCCAGGAGTGGCTCTCGGTCTGAATGGTGGCCCCTGGCCGATGTCCCTGCTCCTCTGCCTGCTGGAGTCCTGGAGTCTAGAAGTTCTTCTTTCCTTTGACTCTTGAGGTCCAGGGAGGCAAAGGCTCCCATCAAGCGGTCCAGGCTGGGCTTGGGGCGAGGAGCAGGGGGTGGGAGCCTCCAGGGACCCCGGCTCAGGCCTGCAGCTTCCCCACTTCCCAGGGAGCTGGAGGAAGAAGAGTCACAGGCCCTGGCCAGGCTGGTACTGAAGTCCATCAACTCATTCCGCACCACAACCTTGGGTGGTGCCTGAGGAAGCTGCCCCACAGGTATCCCACCCAGAGGTGGAGGCTGGGCCCCATTGGTCTGTGAGTACACATTGCTGACAGTGGCTGCTGCCATCTTGCCTGGGGTGTCGTGGTTGCAAACCTTATACCGGACCATGAGGATGACGATGAAGACCAGCAGGGTGGCCACAATGATACCCCCGATGATCAGAATCATGGTGCCTCCCAGGATTTGGCTGTGCATAGATTGGCATTGTGGGTAGTCAGCCTTGGTGAAGAACTGGGCACAGCCCACAATGTTGGTGGCCGTGAGGGTCGTGGCTGTGTCGTCCCACATGGCCAGCACACACAAGTCGTAGCCCGTCCCGGACACCAGGTTGTTGACCACGAAGGCCTTGTTGGAGGCTGGGATCATCCTGGGGAGGGAGGCAGACACAGAGAGTCAGAGAGGGTGGGGTGATGGGGAGGGGCTGCAGGCAGATATAGAGTGATAGAAACACATGCAGGCCCACTGCAAAGGCTGGCAGAGACTGGAAAAGATGGAGACGGTGGATAAACAGGGATGAGGAGGGAGAGGGGAGGAGTCAAGAGTCAGAAATGTGACATAGAAAATGGCGAAAGAATGACTGACATGTGATCCGGAAGACGCAGGTGACAGGCGGGGTAAAAGAAAATATGAAAGGCGGCCGGGCGTTGGTGGCGCACGCCTTTAATCCCAGCACTCGGGAGGCAGAGCCAGGCGGATCTCTGTGAGTTCGAGGCCAGCCTGGGCTACCAAGTGAGCTCCAGGAAAGGCGCAAAGCTACACAGAGAAACCCTGTCTCGAAAAAACCAAAAAAAAAAAAATATGAAAGAGAAATATTCTGGGATGGAGTGTCAGAGAAAAGGAAGGAGACAGAGAACATTCTCTCCAGGCTTGGTTAAGTAAGCGCCCAAATGAATTCGAAGGTGAAGGGAAGACAAATGGTAGCTGAAAGTATGGATGAGGGGAGACATCTAGACGTGGGACAGAGGTGGGGCTGGTGGCAGTGGGGGGCGATAGAGGGGAGTAAAGCCACCTGGGAAGGACAAGGAGGACTCAGGAATTAGTGGGATGGCTGTCCCTCCCCCACATCTGTTGCTAACATCCCTCCACCCATCCCTTAACACACTAGAGGGCATCGGAGATCCTGGAGACCTCTCCGGGCCTTTGCTTTGGGAATCAGAGCCCAGGTCCTTCCCTGAGCCTGCACTGAGCACCTCTCTCCTGCAAGGGTCCTCCTGGTGGGGAGGGAGCAGTTCCTGTTTCCGGTTGAGCAAACATGTTGCTCAGAGTGGGAGACAATGACCCCCTGAAGCCCAGGACGCTTCCCTGACACCCAAGGGGCAAGCACTCTGTCCCTGCACCCCACTCATGTTACATCCAGTCAGCACACTGGCTCATCCAAGAGACCTGTAGCAGAGTTCCTGGAGAGGAAGGCTTTGCCTGGTCCCTCCATCTTTGAGGAAGGATTGACAGGTATCAATGTCCTCACATGGGGCCTTGTCTGTGGCAGCCTGAGTTCTCCTTCTGGAATCTTGGGAACAAGCTGATCTCTAAGACCTTTGCCATGACCTCCAGTTTCTGTTCCGCCCAGAGATGGGGTCTGGGCCACTCCCATAGGCGATCCAGTCCTGCAGAGAGGTCAGCCTCAACATAAGGACACCCCCGCAGCTGCCCTGTACCCCTTTTTCAACTCTAAAGCCTTCCACCCTCCTGCCCCTTGAGAACAAAATGGCTCCATCAGCTCCCATCATCCTCTCAAACTCAGAGCCAAGCAACATAATTAAGATATCAGATATGAAATACCAGCGCCTGAAGTCTTCCACCTGAGAACCTGCTGGGAGGACTGAGCAGACAGATATTGACAACCCATCTACCCCTGGGGGATGCTGTCTTTACCCACACAGCTTGGGAGCTCCCTTAAAGGAGATTCTCCAAGCCCCGTCTCTAGCCCTACCCCACAGGGCATGGGGTGGAAGAGGCCAGCACAAGCGTCCAGCTAGGTCTCTTTATCCAGACACCATGACCACAGAGCGACAACTGTGCTCTTACATCACAGGGTAGGGAGAGATGGCTGAGGACCAGAGAAGTTAGACGTTTGCCCAAGGTCACACAGCTAGGGCCAGCTGCTCACTCACTGACAGATACTGGAATCTGTTTTCTCCTTTCATTGAAACAATTCTTTATTGGGGGTGTCAAGATGGCTCAGTGGGTATAAGAGCTTGCCTCCCAATGCTGGAACCCCTAGAAGGGTGGATATAGAGAATCAACGCTACAAGATTGTCTTGCACACACGGGCCATTGCATATGTGCATGTGCACACATACACACATTAATAACAAATCATTGTAAAGAAATGCGGCTTTCCATTACATTTTATGTATTTATTTTGTGTGTGGAGAGGATGATGCATGCACGCCAGGCTGTGTGCATGGAGGCCAGAGTCTGTTCTCTCCTTCTGTCACAAGGGACCTGGAAGTGCACTCAGGATCCCAGGCTTTGTGACAAGTGTCTTTACCCCCAAGCCATCTTGCAGGCTATAAATAGTTTTTTTGTTGTTTTAAGTCCTCAATGCCCTGGAGCTGATCACACACCCAGTTCTCCAGAGCACTGCTCAGCATCCTCTGCGGCTCTTGACCACCTAGAAGATTCCAAGCCTGAGCAGCTCCTGGGGTCCTGTGGTGCCAGTCAAAGCAGCAGGACCTAGTGCCAGTAAGAACAGAGCCCGCTGGCAGCTGTGGACTAGGCAGTCTGACCAGCTCCTTGTTTGTTCTGTGCAGGGCTGGTTCTCAGGATCCTCACTTTGCAGGTGGGGAGGCAAACCACACCCGGGCCAGGCAGGGAAGCTATGGGCCATGCTGAGTCAAGCCCTGTACTGTGACACCAGCTGAGGGAGCTGCAAGAGTACACCCTGAGAGGAGGGGCTCATGTCCTGGGACACCTGCTATGAAACACAACTTTCCACACTTAATGTGTCTAACCCTACCAGCCCTAGGACACGGGATCACGAGCCGAGAAGTCAGCTTGAGATTAGCTATGTTTAGGGAAACAGAAATGACCCTGCTGTTGGTACAAACAACCATACTGGCAGAGGGGAAAAAAAGGGTTTGACTCAGTGGTAAAGAGAGCTTACTGCTCCTGTGGAGGACCGAGTTCAGTTCCCAGCATCCATGCCAGGTAGCTCAGAATTGCCTGCAGTTCAGCTCCAGGGGATCTGACACCCTTTTCTAGACTACTTAGGTACACACACACACACACACACACACACACACACACACACACATCAAGTTTGCCTTTCCCAGTAGTAGCTGCCAGCTTCCATTGGGCCTTTCTGTGTGCGTGGAGGTCTGTGCACATGGTTTCATTTAACCTCCTGACACCTTGAAGGAGATCATGACTGTCACTCCCACTCAGAGAGATAGGAAGCTGCTCTTCCCTTTAGAGAAATGATAGAGCTGAGACCAAGTTGGGTCTATGGGGATCCTACCTCTCTGTTTGTGTGTGTGTGTGTGTGTGTGTGTGTGTGTGCGCAAAGATGCATAGACTTGTGTGTATATGGAGGCCATATGTAAACCATAGGTATTGTTCCTAAGGTGACTTGCCCACTTCAACAACTGAAGAAATCCCCCCCCCCAGTCCCAGAAATGCTATTCTTATTAATCCAAAGCAAGACCTACCTGTCTCCAGGCTTGAAATGGAGCGCATCTCCTACCTGTGAGTTCTTACATACCCTATCATGCTCCCCTATAAAAGCTATCCAGTCATTCTTGAAGCAAGTCCAGAATTCTGGGGTCCCCCTACATTCCTACCCATACCCCATCACTCAGGTAGCTCTACCAGCTAAACAACCCTTCCCAATGCCATACTCAGGCATTTTCACTTTTGGACCTGGAAGTAAAATAACCTAGCTCCTGAGATGCTTGGCAAGGGTTAATAATTACCTGTGACTCACAAGTCAAAGTTCCTCATCAGAGATTCCAACCTTGACTAACTCCACCCTCTGACTTCTTGCTCAAGTAAGAGCATTCCAAGTCAGTCAGGGCCTGGAGAGGCAGAGGCACAATCTAAAGCCAGTTTTTAAGCTGGGATGATAAAGCTGGGGAGGTTGCTCAGGAGTTAAAAGTTCATACCACTTTTGTAGAGGATCTGAGTTCATTTCCCAGCTCCCATATGGGATGGCTAACAGCAACCTGTAACTCCAGCTCCAGGGGATCCAATGCTCTCTTCTGAACTTCACAGGCAACTACACTCATGTGTACATAGTAACACACACATAATTTTAAAAAAACTAATAGTGATTCTTTAAACTTCATGTCATGACCACCTTATGGGATCATTTAACATATAACTGCCATGACTGTAATGAACATTTCAGCAACACCTGAATGTTTCTGAACACACACTAGCCTCAAATTAATTCAAAGTCAAATTCACAATGCATTCAATGTGTTTCTGGCAGCATTCACCCACGCTGCATCATGTGACACTGAAGCCTTGATTCTGAACACCCAATGTGTGCACACTGCATTGTCTGAGTTATCACACCAAGCACAGCCAACAAACTGCCTGGAACACCTCAGACCAGGCTATAATATATTTTAGTATTTTTTTACTATACATACAGAAATTTCTGCTCTATTGAAACATACTGGTTTAATTATAGAAAGCAAAAACTTACTATTTTCCTCCCATCCTTGCCCAGCATATAAGTATCAAATTACTTATCTTTGGATTGTATTGTGTTTGATTTTAAAAACTGTTGTTTAAGCTGCTGGCTTGAGTTTCATGAAAACTCAAATTAAATGATTTTTTTTTGGCTTGGGATTAGGACAGAATTTCTGTCAATTTCTTTTGAAACGGCTGTAAATATCCTTCTGCCATTTTATATTATGTATTTATGCAAAGTGGCATTCTCAGTATTGTAGATTACAAAATCAAAATATCAATCAGCTCTTAAAAATGTTGAAAATGCTCCACATCCTCCACTATCAAATATTCAGCCAAGATTTAATTCTTCATTTAAAAATAAACAAGCATATCCATCTCATTAGTATGCAAATGTGCTTTGCTCTTCAACACATGGTAAAATTGTATATATATCAAGAAAATGTTTAAAAATCAATTTCTTCATGGCCTTTTATCAATAAATGTTTGATTTGATATCTATTTCATAGACCTACATACCTGAAATCATGTGATTTTCTCAGGTAGAAGGGGTTGCAAGTAGAAATAGTTTAAGGAGACATGATATAGGGGAACAAAGAATGAACAAAAGGACTCATTGCAAAGAAGCAGTCAGGGCATAGGGGACTAAAATGGAATAACACTAACTATGACCAATATCAACCAAGCTGCCACATCCCTGTTGCTCCAGTGAGGAGAGAGAATCATGTAACTACAATACACAAATGGATGCTGGTCCACAAATTGTCTGTATCTGATCAATGATCAGGGAATACAGAAAATAAGAATAAGTACTGATGCTTTTACAGAGATTTAGCACTGGCTGTCACATGCAAGCATGTGATAGGTTTTCTGAGAATTTATTCCAATTATGTTCTTCTAAAATCCTTGGTCTGCAACAAATTAAGAAGAAGAAAGTGAATCCTTCCTAGAAAATATTCTGAGAAGCACTAATCTAGAAGATGGCTTGTAAACCTCCTTCAGCATTATGGATCCCCTAGCTCTCCCCTATGTACCTTGGTAAGTCCTAGAAGGGAATGGGTATATTTCTTTTCACTTTGCAAAAGGTTTGGCAGCATCCCTTGCTTCTAACCCTGAGGTATCAGAAAACAGCCTAAGCTCTGACAAACCAAAAGGTCACTAAACATTACTGAAGGTTCTCTATGAGAAAATTACCCCTTGTTGAGATACATAGGCCTATAGAATTTGGTTAATAAACAGAAGTTTCCAGGGTAACCTCAGAGGGTGGGGGAACAAATGAATAATGGGCCCAATATCCCTGTGCCATGCCCACAACCTTCTGCTGTTATTCACCATGGTGAACCTGACTGAAGCCAGATCCCATGGTCACACTGACCAGCTTTCCAGAGCATAAATCAAAGAGACAGAGGAGATTGGGACCTGTGCCAAATGACAGCAGCTAGCAGCCAGCAGGATCACATCTCTGTGAAAAACATTCCTGAAGTATTGAAGTGTTTTTTTTTTTAATTTTATGTGCATTGTTGTTTTTCCTCCATGTATGTCTATGTGAGGGTGTCAGGTCCTCTGAAACTGGAGTTACAAACAGTTGTTAGCTGCCATGTGGGTGCTGGAAATTAAACCTTGGTCCTCTGGAAGAGCAGTCAGTACTTTTAACTGCTGAGCTATCTCTCCAGCCCATTTTAAAATCATGCACCCTGGCAGCATCCCTGTTAGAAAGCATGAATTGCTATTTTAAATTAAGATGCTCCAAAGTGTTATATTTAATTAAGCTCACATGCTTTGAATACAATTTGAAACTATAACCCCAGCACTTATCCAAAAACAGAACAGATCTACATGATTGCTTCAATCCCCTTGCCCGCCTAGTGATCTCTAAGATCCTGGATGTTTCTTAGATTTTTCCAGAGAGGCACTTTTCTTTCCTTGGGAATTAATACATAGTCATCTGAGACCTTTTGTGGATACATATATACGGGCTTGGTATGTATAATAAGCATGTGTGTAGATAAAAATTATGTGTGAGAGAAAAATTACGTGTGGGGGGTTTTTGGTGTGTCTGAGAAGTATCATTGTGATTATGAGCATGTATATGTGCATGTGTGTATGTATGCACTATATATGTGTGTTTCTTTATGTGTATATGTATTTATATGTATGTGTGTATTTGTGTACCTATCTTTCTCTGTGTGTGTGTGCGTGCATGTGTATGTGTTTATGTAGATATGGTACTGAAAGCTCTAGTAACTGTCAATATCAGTCAATACTGTGCTCCTCCCCTCCCCAGAACCCCCATCCTCTGATGTTCTGAAGAGACCTCCTCTGTGACCTCCTATAGACAATGGCAGGTTAGATCTATTATTTCCTAATGGTACAGTTTGCCTCAAAGAATAAGCATCTTGGGCCTAAAGGTCAAGCCTTTATGTTGAGTGCCAGAACTCATTCTCTGGTTTCATGATTTAATGTCAACAGTATTTAGAGTCACCTAGGAGATGCTCTGTATCTGGAGGGAATTTTCCTAGAAGACTGAGAAAATTTGCCTTGCATATAGGTAGCATAGATCCATAAGTTTGAGTCCCAGACTGAGGGAAAGGAGGGGGGGAGGTGAAGCCAGCTGAGCACCAGCTGTTGTCTCTCTCTGCTTTCTGACTGAAGACACAGCATGACCAGCTACTTTATTCTCCTGCCACCACGCTTCCCTTCTCTGGGGGCCTATACCCTCAGACTGAGACTCAAAATAAATACTTACTTCTTAAAGTCTTCTTGGAGGTATCTTGTCACGGTAGCAAGTCGAGTAACTAATACATAGGATCTGCCATCTCCACCTATATTTGCCAGCATCCCTTGCAGCTAAGTCTAAGTGGTACATTTTGGTAAACAGATGGAAGGAAATCATGTATGGTGGACCTCCAAGAGCAGGAATGTATCCCCAACATGCT